>CM061146.1:12933868-13176368 GCA_030710495.1 Labroides dimidiatus
CAGTAACTGTTAACTTATGACTTACATCATAGCCTGCTTCCTGATAAAGTGCTTACCCATGTTCAAAAGAAACGACACATCATGAGTTTCCTATTCATTGTTATGAAAGACACTGTTTGAAATGATGAATGATAGCCTGACTTTAACAACAAATCGGCTACTCTAAATCCTCTAAGAAACATGTGTCTTATAATAATAACATAAAGAATCCAGCCAGTTTTGATGATGTCCATTGTATACTGGCACAACATGACTTCAGCCAACACACGTTCAATAATGATTTAGGGCCAGCAGCATGCTAGCATTAGCAGGTATAATGTTCAACTATGCTTGTTATCATTCCCAGTTAAGTCCATGAGAGAGCTAACTTTTGATGATAACACAAAATGACACCCAAAAAGTTTGATTTGATACTATTGGAGAAATATCTTAAGCTACCCACCAGCACTTTACCAGGACCTGTACCCAAAACCCCTAAATCCAGCCAAAAAGTATAAAAATACATTTGTAGGTGCCCAGGAAGGACATTTGACCACAAAATTTCAAGCCACTGATTCTTTTTAATGAGCTAACTGTAGCTAAATTTGGCTAACCATCTTAATGTTACCCAAATTTAGCGGATTAAATAAATAAATGAATGAATGTATGTTTTATCTAAAGCTTCAGATTTGTACTTTTATTGTCTTCACATAAGAAAATTTGACATGAAATTAGATTTAACATTTTCCTAACTAGCTTGCGTTTCTGTCAGCATGACGACTACACCTAAGCTTACAAGCTCCATGACAACCCCAGCGTTCACACCTCCATGTCGGAAGTTTATTGACCCCTGTGACCTCAAACAACAGAGGAAATATAACCAATTGGTGTACAATTGCTAGTAGAATATATTAAAAAAGTTTAACACCGTAAGTACCTTCAACTGATTCTTTTGCTAAACTAAGCATATAAATTGAAAACATATTTAATTCCTCATAGGCTGCAAATTCCTGTAATTCATGTATTTATAGTGCAAGCTGACTTAAAACCAGGTCAAATACTTGCATCCACACAGCCAGCTTGTGTTTCTTTGAGAATGGGGCTGTTGGAGATGAATCAGCTTCACACCTACATGCAACCATATGCTCACCACCAGTCCTTCAAACAAAGAAGTGGTTAATTGATTTACAGCTGCTTTCTTCTTTGCAAAGGATAAATTGAAAACACCAGTGAATGTGAAATAAAGCAACTATTTATTAAATTTTCCTGACAAGCCAGTACATTCAGTGTTAAAGAAAGAGAAGAGTTGAAAGAAATAAACCTTGTTAAGCTATTTTTTGCCCCTCATGAAACACAATATCAAGATATTGAGTTCCTTTTGACTTGTCCTGAAAGAGAAGGAGATTTTTGTTTTGTTCTCCAGTAACTTCTTCGTCTTTTTTGACCAAAGTAAAGCTCTAAACAATGTCTGTACTGTAAACTTGCTGTATCAGTCCCTGCTGTTGCAGCATGTGAGTGGAAATATAATATATGACAGTGACACTTAACATAAACAGTATGAAATGTAACACTTAATCGGAAGCATGTACAAGGTATTCTTAAACAACAACAAAACAAAACAAAAAAATAGACTGTGAAAATACTGAAAAAACTGACTGAAAAAATAAATCATTTTGCCTGTTTAATGATGATGTGCAAAAAAAATTTGTACCAAGCCTTCACACACTGGAAGTGTATAAATAACACAAGTGAGAGCTCTCTAACATTTTATCTCACTGATGTGGTAAAGACAGAGCAACGTGCTCTTGGGTTAAGTTGCTTAGCACTGAAAACCACTATTTTTCATTTGAGTGCAGCCTCATCACTGTCATGACTTTTTAAGAACATGGTGTCTTTTAGTGTGGTTTGTAACTGATGCGCACGTCAACACTTATTCTCATATACACTGATAGAGAGAGACAGAAAGAAACAATCTAGGACACATTCATAGACAAGTGTATCGTCAGGATGTTTATTTACAAATTGCAACCTATGTACATCTTGATTTTATTTTACAGATATTTACATCATATTGACAAAACCACCACCCACAAACACCCCCCCCCCTTTATAATCATCATCAATATCCACATCTTTTGCTTTAACTTAAATATGAAGGCCCCACATTTGACCCCTTTTTATTCAAGGTGACTTAAATTAAATGTCACATACTCGTACCAGCAATAGTTTTAGTTCACAGTGTCATTGTCAACCTTTTACCCAATCTTGTCAAGTATATCAGCACATTCACATCAACAAACAGCATAAAATAAACAGTTTATAAGCTTCTAGTAGTTCAGGTCAAGTGAGTGACATTACAAAAAAAAAATTGAGTGCAAGGACCTCTAAGATAATAAACAAAGGGATGAAAATCTCACTTTGGGAACACATACTGAATGTGAAGATAATGATATGGTTAAACTTACAGTAGAAAAGTGTTATAAAAATTTCAACCCAATCGCTGAGGTAGAGACAGTTGTTTTGTTCTCTTACTTGAAGCCATTTGTAACCACTGCAGCATGACATGCCAAAGTGAAGGCAATATGTAACATTTTGTACAAACACAGACAGCCTGACTCATTGCAGCGACAGTATGTGCAATGGCTTTTTTTTTTTTTTTTTTTAAAAGGGGAACTAACACCTCCTGCTCTTGTATTTTTCTATTAACCACCAAACTAAAGCATTATTGCCTAATGAGCACAACTGACCACATGGGGTTAAATATATTGTTTGCTGCTTATCTTTGACATAAACTTTACCCTAAAACTTTCGTAATTGGTTCCATTATAAAGGTGATTTTACACTCCCATCACACGAACCTCAGTGGAAGAACAAATAAAGGTGTCGGTCACAATTTAATAGATCTCTATTAAGACCGTTGCACTACATCCCAAAATGGAATAGTATGCAATTTGGTCACTTCTTGTGCACTTTGTTGCAGCAGCTCAACTTTGGTAGTTGGCTCTTCAATCTACATAATTTTAACAGCCAGTCCTTCAAATGCCGACATAAATACCCGTTTCCAAGACAGCCTTTGAAAAACGTAAAAGTTCACTTGACTTTTGTTTTGGAAAAACTGCTCATTAACAAGGAGAACACGCAAACACATGTTGTCCATATTCGCTCTCCACATAAAGAAGAGTTTATTTGCTGCTCATCTCATCCTTACCTGGTGTTCCCATCCAGCTATAGGATCTCCACTTTCTGCGAGCAGACCAGGTCGCTTTTGACCAGATTCCACATGTTCATGAGGTCCGATGGTAGCAGCTTGTGCACCACGATCATGCTTTTAAAGAAACAAGGTTCTCGGTTCAACTTACTTTGCTTATTTTTCACCAAACCAAACGTCTTGAAGGCGTTGTGTTTAATGGGCGTGACTTGAAGCACCTCTAAACACATGCCCAGGAAGACATCATCGATGGGGTAAAGCTCCAGGGTTTCAGACACCCAAAAAAGCCTCCTCGCCAGGGCTCCATCCATCAGAAAACCTCCACCCCCTGCATACGGAGGGTAGTTTGGCTTGTTATACAGAGCCTGAGGGATGTAGTATTTGTTTTCTTTTTTACGAATTGGCACAGCCTTGAAAATAACATCCCCTACGAACAGGTCCTTTGAATCACCAGTGCTCTCTAGAAACTCTAAGATGTTCTCTACACTGACAAAGACGTCATCGTCGCCCTTGAAAATATAGCGTACATGGGGGCAGTAGGTATTAAACCACTTCAGGAAGTGAGTCTCCTTTAGAGTGAGGTTGAAGAAGCTATCCAGAAAGTCCCACTGGAGGATATCCCCGTAGATGTAGTCCTCGAACTCGACTAACTTCTGATGGTTGGCTCTTTCTACCTCGTTAGATGGTTTACCAATGAGGAAGAGGAGCTTTATCCTCTTGCCATCAACCACCTGCTCTTTTCCCCAGGTTTTTCGAATCACCTCCCTGCGATCATGCTGGGTGGCCACAGACTTTATCACCATGAGCAGATAAACGTCCCCTTTGCACTTCTCTGGGTGGTTGAGCCGCATTGGAAAGTAACGGCAGTGTCGATACAACAGGAACTGTTTGAAATTTGGCTCCAGGCCCTTAAACCAGTCCTGACTTGAGATGTTGAGGTTGGCGCTGCAGTTGGTGCTGGTTATATCCCATGTTCTAAGGCTGATGTCCTCAGTGACTCTGGGCTCAAGAGTGGTGGCCCCAGATTTGGCCGCTGACTTGTGTTTGTTAGCTTTCCAGAAGCTTTTTAAACCCAGATATGAGCTGGCCTTCTCATCCAGAGCAGCATCAAGCTCCACTACATTGGATGCATCCATACGAGCCTGCCTCTCGAGTTCGAGGGGAGCCCCAACGTTGATGGTTCCTCTCTGGACCACAGTCAGCGCCACCACAGCCAGCAAGAACATTACGCTCACCGTCTTGTACATCCTCCAGCGATCTCTGTTGTTCATCCTAGGAGAGGACAAAGATACAGATGCCAGTCAGTGCGGAGACCAAAACTGACAAACTTGAAAACTCTTTGACAGAAAGCTATAATGATGAGTGATTGACAAGTCAATAAGAAAGAGTAACTAGTGAAAGTATACACATAACTGATCCCTTAGAAGTTAAAATCCATTTTGCAAGCAAATCAAAGAATATTTTTTTGCCAAAATGGATCACCATGCTCACACCTTCTTTGGTCATTTGTTTCTTTTATCTTCAATGAAGAGTAGATTTGCCTATAAGGTTGGTGTACTTTCCTTCTGGCATCATGTCTGTAAAATGCAAATATCAGTTCATTGGGTCATGACTTTCTCATTTCCTTTTCTAGTACTAAAATCCACACAGCAGAGAGCTATATGTTGTTCTTAACCCAATAAAGGCTTGCTTATCACTATTTGTTGAAGAGGTGACATGTGGAATGTACTTGAAAACAGAAGTAATCTCTGGAACTTCAAATCCTCACATTTCCAACATGTCATGCTGGGGCTCGTTCATGACCTCGACAGTCACTCCAGTGTGGGCCCCCCTACCTTTAAAGGAGGCTTTCCCCCAATAAAACAAACAAGCAACAATGCAATTTTTTGGCAAAAAGCAGTCAAGAAACCATCCAAAACTTAAGAATAACGTTTTGGAATCAGATATACAGATTATTATTTATGATAAAGGAACAGAAAACAGAGTTGTTTGAGTTCTGTGTGTGTTTTTGAAAGATAAGCAGAATAGGTTGGCATATCTAAACTGAAGCAAAAGCAAGAACATAGTATTAGATTTATTTCCCTCCTCTTTTTACCGAGATAAGGTACACGAGTTTAAGCTGTACAGTATCACTCTATGGTTCTCTATGCCCTCCATCATTTACTCAAAACAAGCTTCGAATGAGGTAGCCTGTTTTTTTTCCCTTTTGTAGCCTATCTAATAGACTATTTTCCTTCAGTTAAACTGACAGTTTAAGATTTGAAGCTGGGTTCCTGGCTACAAATTAGGACATGAAATTAAACTCAAATCCCGCAAATAAGGCTCAAATGTGTAAGCTTGTTCTTCATTTGAGCTTACACCGTCAGCATGATCAAAGAATATGCTACTTACATTTTCTTTTGCGCTCGCGCCCCCCTGTGCGATAGTTAAACCAATAAAAAAGCCGATTTTGAGTCCTGAAAAAAGTTGAATTTCTTGCGTTTAGAATTTCTTGCTGTTCATGAAATAATCCTTTTCAACGTGGGGAAAAAAGCTTTGATGCTGATACTGTTGTGAGACATAAGCACAGACTTTGGAGGTTTCTTCGCTTGATGGTGCAGATGTGTGGTGTCTGTACCGCGCCACTGAGGACAGCTCTGTCTCTCTCTCTCTCTCCCCTGCTCTACAGCCGAGGTACGCTTTTAAGGGCATGGGCGCAGTTACGTAGACCACGCACACGCACGTGGGGAAGATGAATGAATCGGGTAGGGAAGAAAACGCCCGTCCTACACACACACAGCTCTTACTTTTGGTCACACATTGGGTTTATTTTGTGTCACCTTAATCCCCTAAAAATAGGAAAGAAATACCTTTTCATTTTCAAACTCACAAGGTTATCTTGGCAGAAATCTCACTAGCCAAAGCAAGCTTAATGACATTAAGTCAGGTGTATGGTCAGCTTGTATAATAATTTACATCAGAGTCTAAGGTCCCATCCAAGCTGGTTGAGACAGATGGCCATCCATCTCTAAATGTGGTCCAGTTCAAGATTTCCAATTCAAAGTATTTATTGTCATGTGTTTCTCTATATGATGAAAATCTTTTTTATGCTTTCCACAATGAATGCGGACTATAAAATGTGCCAAAAAAGCCCAGGAAAATAGAAATAATAATGTGTAGAAATATACAAAATTTACAAAAATAATGCAACTGAAAGTGGTGGAAAGTTCAAATAGAACTTTAAACTGTGCAAAATGTGAATGTAAGATGTGCAAACTGAGCATGAGGTAGTCTGTGATTGTTACACTCCTGCCAGTTGTTTAGGAATCGAACAGCAGTGGGAAAGAAAGAGTTTCCTCCACGTTAAACAAGATAAATCTGACTCGTTGAGGAAACTCTCAACATGTCATGTTACTGCACTTTTCAGTACACTTCTCCTTGTCATATCTGTTGATAACATTCTTGAAAGTGACTGAGAAGTGGGGTTGTAGTATACAAAAACAGCCATCTCTTGTATGCCATGCATTGTGAGAGAAAAAAAAACACTGATGTGACCATTCTTACAAATGTGCTGCTAGAATCAACTTTACACAAAACTGATTACATAAGAAGAGTTTCTTCTCTTCATGCAGTGTCCTGCGGCTGAAGGAGGACTTTTTGAAGAACAAGAAACATAAATGTCCCGTCTTATGTTACATAATTGTAAAGGCCAAGATGTAACACACAAAGACTCAAAACACAAAGAGAATGGGTGTCCTGAAGGTAGAAGTGCACTGCTGAGTCTGTTATGACTTTGGATACAAACTTTTTCTAATAGTTAAGTTTAACACTTTATAACTGTAATTCTGCTGACATAAGCACACAAATTTTTATCCCTAGTTCTAACTACACAATAATTAAACCTCATTCTTTGCCATTCAAGTCTCACTTTAAAAAGAAAATTCAAAATTTGGACAGGAATTATTTTCATTCCCATTATAACAGTATTTTAAACTTCCACAGCTTCCATCTCTTGTTATTTTTCTTATTTTTAAAGTTCAAATTAGGCCCTCCTCCTTCCAATAGATAAATTTAATCAGGAATGCTCAGAGAAACAGTCACACCAAAGAATAAAACCAAGTTTGGTAAAATATTCAAGTGTTTTTTTAAAGGCTTATATTCCTGGAAAGACTGACCAGCTTGCACCAGGGAGTGTGAGAACTAAATCATAAATAGCATCTGTTTTCTCTTTGGATGCCGTTCCCTGAGGGTTTTGGGTTTCAAACTTTTATTGTTGCTATCATCTAAAGTAACTATTTTATTTGTTAAACAGCCTGTGAGTTATTTTGTGTGCTGTCATGAAAAATGTAATGTTTTTTTTATGTTATTATTGGTGGAGTATGGATGAAAATTAGCTGTGCTGCTAATTCTGGAATATCGACATTGACAGAATCTGAAAAAAAAGTGAATTAATGAGCACTGTTTTTATCAAATAAACTCAGTTCTCTCAAACCCCCAAAGTGAACATCGCTGTGCCATTAGTGTGTGAATGGGATTCATTAATATGGGTGCTGTACAAAGCAGCCTCTGCATCAGTGTCTGAATGTGGTGAGAAGTGAACGCAACGTGTAAAGTGAAAGTGCTTTGAGTGGTTTGAAGAGGAGAGAAAGTGCCTGATAAACCCAACCCATTTAACACTTCACATTTGTTGTACAGCTCTGAAAAGTGTACAGTGGAAATTTTAGAGGTTTAAAAGAAACACTTTTTAAGTGAAAATAACTCTGCGGTGTTGTCCTTCAGAAACAGTCAAAAAAAGAGCTGATGGAACCCCAATGATTCACCAAACCTTCAGTAATATTATTACTGACACACAGAGGACTTCCTGGTGTACTGCTGACGTCAGACTCTAAGTCATGGTCTTAATGAGTTGTCACAGAGCAAATTGATGGGTTTGTTCCAGCTCATTGTCCTTTCACTGCTTCTGTGTGCCGAAGGGTTTTATACATTAAACTCCAACTAAAAGTGACGCAAGCAATTGTTTGACATCTTGATTCAGGAAGATTAACATCTTAGATAATCAGTTCCTGAAGTATGACTTAAAAGTCACACAGTAACTAGAATAAAAGTACATATGGTATGAAAACAAAATGAAGGGAAAGGGGATAGCTCAAATGCTGATTGTGAAGCTGTCACCCTCACAACCTCATTTAAAGCTCTCTCTGTTGCACTCTGCTCTTCCGCTTCTTTATGGTCTGGGGAAAGAACAACAAAATGTATCTCGGTGCTTCAAAACAGGATTTTTTTTTTTCAATCTGAAACACAGCTGTGATCCAAAATCTCTCCTTCCTCTTCTTCTCTCTCCATTTCCTGGATACAACCAGTCATCCTTCTCAGGGCCATGTGCATCCTGTTGCCTGCTGGTCGTGTTTTTTCCCGTTTTGATTTTTCTTTCTTCCTCTCTGTGGATTCAGGCGCTGTGACTGAGACGAGTGAAGTGGTGATGGACGCCACGGTCCCGTATATTTCCGTTTGCTGGGAATTCATCATTGATGTCTGTCATTGTCATTAAAGGAAACTGAGTAGAGTGAGAGAGCACATTTTATTCATCAGTCATTGGTATCAGGTTATAATGTATTACTTCTATTTATTGCCTCATTTTCTTGAAAACAGGATGTAAGAGGCAAAAAAAACCATTATTGTGTGATATATGTTTTGCATTGCAAAGTACTTACAGTTGCATGTCTGAGTGCTTTGGATATATTTAATACATCTTTGAAAAAATCAACATAATTGATACAAACTGAAAATTAGAATGAACTGAAGAACAATTTTAATAATCAGGGTACAAATACAGTTATAATTTATGTTATAGCTCAGCTGGTTCTGTTACTGGATTCTGATTGGCCAGAAGCTCTAGGCTGTAGTGATTCATTTTCAACAACAAAACCAGTGCCAAGGACAACCTGATCACACAAATAACATCATAACCAACCAGTGAGTGAAGAGGAGTCTTACACATTTCACATCTGCCCGTTGACACTGTGGCATTTGTTTTGCTGATGGAAAAAGTGGGAAAAAGTGAAACTGGTGAGAGTAACGGTATCAGACTTTAAGCAGTAATGATAACAACAACAGTGATCACACTGTGACATTTGCCTGAATAAGGACAGAAATCTCAAAACAAATATTTTCATTGACAGTGGAATCAAAAGGATAGTTGTTTTTCAGTTGCACAAACATTTTTAAAAGTCATCTCTAAATCTAAAAAAATGTGTCAACATCCATGAGTCTGTAGTTGGATATATTAGTTATATAATCCATGTACTATAAGCATCTGACATGCTTAAAAAAACAACAAATTCTCCCAAGTCCAAAGCTCAAGAGCAGGTCATTATTAGAGGGTTAATTATTACAAAACGTTGCATTATTTGTGTTCCTATCTTTGGAGACCTTTCAGTCTCATGATTAATGAGTACCTGTTGGTTACAGAGTGGGGAAATATTTCCTCCTAATAGGTGAAATTATGCAATCTGAAGCATTCCTGTCACACTTCTGTTCCCCAACATCCGTCTGTGAGGGATCATCCTCTGTGAAACTGTTTTGTTCTTCACATTCTGTTGAAGTCAATGGAAGAATGTGAGAGTCAAGGTGAGCCTGAGGGTTGGATCACTGGTGTAGTGAGGAGAAGAGGAAAGTATAAATGGGAAAAAAAAAGAAATCCTGCTACTTTTGGCTCAGGGGGAGATGTGTGCTGATCCCTTGTTGGGTATAACACACCTGAGGGACTTGGGAGGGGATTACCTTTGGTTCGACAACTTTCTGACTTGAATGGATGAGCCTTAGAAACTCCAGGTGCCCCTCCTCTGAAGAAGAAGTGAGAGGCCCTAGCTGCTAACTCCTCTGTCACCATGAAAGAATTTACTGCCAGTGCAGGAAAAAGTAGCTTGAGGGGATCTTTTTCTCTCCCTCTATCTTTCACACTTATCTGTCAACTGAAGATGTTTTTTTTCTGATAGAACAAAGGTGGTGTGATCAGGCGGTGTTATGAAAGTTCCTGTCAGCTGTGGCTATGTGTAAACACTTGGTCCCTCTCTAACCATGCAGAGGCCCCCCCTTTGAGTTTAGTAAACACCAACCAGCACCTACAAAGAAAAACCTGAAACACTCCTCGTCACTCAGAAATGTTCTTCAAGCATTGCCAGTGTTGCCTACTTAGGCTCTAATACGGCTCTGGAGGCACTGACGCACCTTCCTGTTTTTCAAATACATTACTGATTTGGTCCTTTTGAATATGCTACAGGCAAGGTCACAAGAACGATATCAATGATTTACATGAAGTTATTTTAGGAAACCTGCCATGTTGGTTGTATAATCAGCACATAGCTGTAAAGAAAAAAAATCATATAAAAACAAATGAGTTTTACTTTTTTTTTTTGTTATTTTTTTTTCTTAAACCAAGCTGAGTTTGGTAACTTCAGTGAACTGCAGGACTATTAAGCTGTTTTAGGCATCTTGTGAGGGAATATGTTATGGGATACAATGCAGATTCATTTCCTTTTGGAGCCAGACTCAAGTGGCCATATGATGAACAGAAGTTTTTAAAATATCTACATATGCATTGGAATTATTTTGTAGCCATGGTGGACTCTGGAGCTGGACTGGTAAAAAGAAAGGAATGAAGCAGAATAAAGCTAAATTGGAGAGTGATAGAGCCCAGGCTAAAACAGGGGTTAAACTGTTTGTGATAATGTGCATTATAACCCACATGCAGTAGTTATACTGCAGTGGTCTGTTCAAACTTGAAAGAGTGTATCAATAAAATGAAGGAGGAAATGGTGAGGCTGTAGCTGGTAGATGAGCACTGGTAGGACAGCATTACATAACTATCAGTAATTACATTACCTTGTCACTTTGCATCCTGCAAAAGAAAAAAAAAATCAAACAGTGAAAAAATATTGTTAAAAATTATCTTCATAAATAAATAAATAAAGCACACCTTGACAAGAGTCACATCAAGTCCTCAGGACAGCTGGGGATAGTGCCCATGAGAAACAGTCTTCATCCCAGAAAAACACTACTGATTACAGTCAATGGTGCCACTGCAATCAGTGCCAAATGAATAGTCCTCACGCGGACTATAGAGGGTCTTGAAGTTCCAAAAGTGGTTTGAATAATAAGCTTTATCTCAGAAATGTCCTCACATTTGTCTTACACTGAATGCACAGAGGGAAGCAATTAGCATAGCTCGCTATAAACTGATGCAGCTGTCATCTGGGGCAGTGATTAAACTTTTATTCTCTTCCTGTTCAAGAATCAACAACACTCAAACCGGTATTTACTGTGGCAAAGAAAACATGCCAGCCAGATTTGTACTTCTGCTCCCAGAAAAAAAAAAGAAAGCGGAGGTGCATTCATGTGAAAGGTTAAAAGATTGTTTGTGAGGACATTCCTGAGAAGGTCAAAAATGTAAAAGGTGATTTTCAAATAAGCGTTTGACTTCAGCCTGTTTGATTAGATGCCTCTTTAACCTTATGAAAATGTACAAAGCTCTGCTAACAATGCCCTCTGTCAATATGTAATGTTGTTTTCACAAGCTCGGTTTGGGGCACCTTTAAAAACAGAGCTCGGCCAACATAGCCTGCATGGAAAGACACACGGTGTTGCTTACAACTGAAGTGCATTTTTTTTTTGTCTATCTGCTCAAAAGGACTGGCCAAGAGGAAACAGGAGGTTCAGGAGACAGAGACACTGACACGGTGTCTCTTCTTGGTTGGCGTCACCTTTTATCAGTGGAGCACATGGCTGTCTACTGATAAATGCATCAGAGAGTGGTGCCAGCTATTCTGATGACAGTGGAGGATCCTCCTGTTGTTGTAGGTTATAGAGGAAAATTCCCTCAGTGGGTCTTGTTTTGTTTTAACATGATGCTCGTTTCTTATTTTAGCTTAAGCGACAAGTATGCAGTGTGGAAACTGTACAGATCAAGAGCAAAGTCAGAACAGTTCACAAGGTTAACTATATTAACCAAACCACATTTCCCCCCTCAAGTACAGTCAAGGTAAGGTTGACTTAATAAATAAACCTGAATTTGTTTCCTGGTTCCACCTGTCTCATTCTTTACAGTTGAATGGAAGTACAAATCTTTGTTTAACAAAACTGTGACTGGTAGAAATATCAAGATCCTGTGCATGGATTCTAAGGAGCTATACTGTATTACCTGCCTCAGAGCTCCTTTTGGACCCCTGTCCTTTACACAGTTCTCCAATACAAGAATAAATTAACAACAAATAAGCAAATAAAAGCTTGACACATGGGACTCATGCCATAAACTGCTTGGCCATATCAGCTCCTCAGTAGCATTGTCTTTAAAAAACATCTAATGTAAAAGCATTATGATGTATAGTGGGTGGTTTGTTATTGCAGAGGAACCCTGCTCACCCTGTCAGGATTCCTATAGTGATAACAACCTGCTCACTATACATTATCCTTCACAGAGACGACACGATTAGTCTCGATAGCCCTTTTTAAAAACAGTAAAGCAAAACACTCCTTAGATGAAAAAATGTTTCCTGCACTTGGAGCTGCAATGGCCCAGAGAACCATCAAATAAATCTGAATCTCTCCATTGTGATAAAGCCACAGTAACTCTTTGATTTGTTTCCCTATCTGAGCGCTCCATCCCCCTGGTCTTTATCCACTCTTCTGTTTTGATAGAAAGCAGCAGCTTCCTCTCTGTCGCCCTTACAGCTGGACAGCACCAGCGTGGCTGGAGCTCAGGGTTACGCGGCCACCTGGCTGCAAGTGCGTCAGCGTGTCATGTGGGGGGGTGTTTCCTCGCATTGTGCTGCGGCTCACTGACAGAGGGCACAATGTTAAATGCTGAATATGTCATCTCTTCAGGGACCACGATGGAGAGCCAGTAATACTTGCACCAGCTGACACTAGCTGTTTCATTTCTTTGTATATCAGCAGAGCCTTTATATATCAGACAGGAGTTGACTGATCATCATTGTGTTTTTATAGATGTGTGTGGGAAGACATGACTCACCATAAAGTGTATTTTGGCCAGAGGGTCCAGGAACTTTTAGCTCTGGAACTACTTTTCTGCTCTGGCCAATTGTTTGCATACGTTTTCACAGGTGAGTCAAGAGCCTTCTACAGATACAATGGTGGCTCTTTTTAGTGAGGCAGCATGCAAATAATTCAACCAAAAAAGGTGGATGGAATTCCGTCCAACTCAGTTTGTTTCATGAATGCATTCTCAGGTGTTTGCCTCATGCAGACTAGGTAGAGAGGCATGTTTGGTTCATGCCTCAGGACAGTGAAACAGTGAACATTTTGAAAACCATGACTAGTCTGAATGACACACTTTGGCACCTTAAGAGGAGCCTGTTGCATCTTGTCACATAAAGGATGTTTGCTGCCATTCCAGGCTATCCACCTGTTTCTTCAGGAGCCTATGGGTGTTGACTTCCACTGGCGGTTATCGATTTCCAGTTGCCTTGCAACGATATGGCTGACCGCCGCCGACAAGCTAGCTCAAAACAACTCATGTGCAATCATTAATGCTCGACAGGGCTCAGTGTAAACTTTTCAAAACATCCGCACTATGAATTTACCTCTGATTATTGTTCATTATTAGACCGAGTATGACAGCTAGGCTAACATCATTGGCTTTGTGGTCTCCAGGGTGACGTAAACGTTCATCCAGAAGAGCAAAACTAACAACCGCTATGAAAATTGGGAAGTCAGGAATAAGGTGGATATGACTACAATAAAATTATAATCAAATGACTGAATCAATGCAGACTCCTGGTTTCCAGTGATGAGTTTGATCAGTAATCATTCATTGGGATGTATAATTAAGACTTGTGTGTAGCTGCCAGGTAAGCTGGGAGCAGCTTTGTACAGAGCAACATTTTCCTGCTCTGTGACATCTCAGAGAAGTGAACACAGAGAGTTTTTCTTTGCACAGCACAAAAGTGAGAACACAATACTGCGCAGTCACAATATGATGACTAATGGATGGCAGTAATTATGTAATAGGAGGTGATTTGTGATTGAAGACTAAGCTGCAGCTTTTGGCAGCAGCCAATATCGTGGGCTAAAAATCCTTCAGGATGTCGTCAAGAAGAGAAGTTAACAGGAAACATTTGATGTGTATCATATTTATTTAAAACCAAGTATCAAAATAAGTCACTACGAAAATGCATTACAGTCACTTGACATAAATATACTGAACATGAACACGCCTTGAAACTGTGCAAATGTACAAAGCAGTTCATGCTGGATTTAAGACGCACGTAAATTCAAGTAAACGAACATCAACAAGAAGCAGTTCAAGAAAACTTTCAAAACATGCACGACCCTGACAGCTGGATGTAAAACCTGGGTGTTTTTCTAACAATTTCCTGGAGCAGCTACTGTGATGTGAGTTAGTGTTTAATAATTAATGTGGATGGATATTTTCCACCCAGGTCAAAAATCAATGTTTACAGTGTGTGTTGAAATTCAAACAAATATGGATTTGTGAAATCAAGTTAAGAAAGCCTTTAAAAATAAAATCTGTACAACCAATTCAAGGACAGCAAAAGGCCTATCTGCATGTTGTGGTACTAATAACAACTTCTTATTCATCACAAAAATATTTCAAAGTGTGCCTGAGTCTGAACCTGTAGCTTGAATTCAGATATTTAGAATCATTAATCGAAATATTTACATCTGATACGCTCTATTTTTTACCAAAAGAAGTGAGCAATATAGAAAGTTATGGAATGATGTATGTGCATTGTCTGTTAACTTGTTCCCCCTGGAGGATGCTGCACATATTTAGGTAAGTCATCTATCATCTGGTAGTTGGGATTATTGTCTGACCTCAGATCATGTTGCAAAAGAAACCTGTGCTGAAGCAGAAGGGGGGATGGGGGAAACCGAAATTGCAGAGCGACAATCCTTCACATTGTTCAAGCCCCTCCTCCTCCACCTCCTGCCGATCCTCGACCATCTCTGTTGCTCTGACCCTGTTTGCAACCTGGGGGATGATGTTACAGGAAGCCTGATGCTCCGGGGGAGATAGTGCTACTCCATGGTGACAGCTCCCTCTTCACGTCCTCTTTAACTGGCTGCCTGAAGGAGGAGAGAGAGAGAGAGGGAGAGAGAGAGACGGGATGGTATTGGTAGAGTGATTGGGGACGTTTGAGTAAAAAAGAAGGAAGATTTGAAGTTGCCAAACAAAAATTTGAGAAAGTCCTGAAATATGTTGGGAATAAAACTGCTTGGGGTAGAATTATGATTAGATTATTATAATTTATTTTGCTTGTTATTTTTTTAGAGCTTTTTATGCCTTTAGACAGAGAGAACAGAAAGGAGGTCGCAGGCTGGATTCAAACCCTGGCCACCAGACCAAAGTGCTCTGGTTGTTTCACCGAGCCAGGATCATCTACATTATATATGTTCCTCACTGTTTGAATACTATGTCTTATAAATATGTCTTACCTTGAGTTAAGAAAACATATCTTAAAATCTAAGGCAATACTTCTGAAAAGGGATTATGTGAACTCAGGGTGTAATTGTTTGCGTTCTGTTTGGTGGAAAAAGAAAACTCTGATTTCCTCATCCCCTTTGTCATTCAGGGCCTGAGTGACAGTCCCAACTGCTGCACTTCCTCAGCTTTCCAGGGATCTCTCATCGAGTAAATTCCACCTTGTTGACATGACTTGAGTAGGATATGGCATTTTTTCTCCCCATCCTCTCAACATGGAGAGGCAGCAGTGGCTGCCCTTTTTGTTTTGCTGTCTAAGTGTGTGTGGTGGGGGCTCAGATACAAAAATGGCTCCTCTATCTCTCCTTAGCCAAAGGAGCGTCTCTATCAGTCACAGCGGATGTGTTTGCAAAAAGTGGGCCAGAAATGGATCCGGTCTTAGTGAGTGGTTGGCGTTCTCTCTCTACAGTCAAACTCTACAAAGTGTCAAATACTCAACACAACAAAGCTTGAAGCTGCCTTACAGTGAAAACAAATAACAGAGTGGCTCAAGAAAAAGAAAACAAAAACATTAAAAGCCAATGAGTGAGGTTATTCTGCTTGTTTTTACACGTGCAGCTGCTTTTTCCCCTTTGGCAAGCTGAAATCACTACACTTCCTCATGAACCAATAGATGTACAAAACGCTTGCCAAACCTCAAGAATACAACACACTCTGAGGGAAGTGATGTCTTGGACTGACCATTAGGTTTCCGTTATAAAATTTATGGAAAGGGCAGCTGGCGGAAAAGCCGGAGGTAATCTCTCATCAAATGCAATTAAGATGTATGAGTGCATGAAGAGATTTTATCTTCCAACTAAGAGCACCAGAGCATCTGATCCGGCCATCTTCCCCTGCAGAGGCTCATATTAAATACTTAAGATGTGTAAGAGACAGAGAATATATGAGTGGCTACAGTTCAGGATGACTATGCGCCTGTCAGAAAAAAAACAAGCAACTTCATTTGATTCTAAGAGGGGTTATTTTTCTTTCTCATATTTGAAAGATGGGTATAATGGATATAAACCTGTGCAGATTTTCAAACCACTACAAATTCATGATATGTTGTAGAAATCCTGATTCTGTCTGTAAACTACTCAAAATGGTCCATTCTAAAAATAGCTCAAGAACTTTATGACACCCGCATGTAAATAATGCAAACGTCACCCTTTTCAAAATAAAAGCAACACAGTTGTACTGCATGCACAGCATACATTTTTTTTATTCATGTTCTAATTTATGATTGACCTCGCGCAGGCCACACAGGGACGCCCAAAGGGCCGGATGTGGCCCTCAGGTTGTAATTTGCCCTGGTCTGTCCTAACTGGTACATGACATATTGGAGTAAAGGGCCTCAAACACCAAGGTCTGCATGTAGCTCTGTCCCCGACAGGCCTTCAGAGGGCTGACCAATCAGAGGAAAGGGGTTTGTGGAGCGGGGATCCTTAAGGAGACAGCAGCTAAAAGCGTTTTAGACAGAAGCTGAAATAAGGGTTTTCTAAAACACCAGAGTGTGAGAAATAGAGATTTTTTTTTAGCTGTAAATCCTGTAAATGCTATGGGGATAGAATGAAGTGTAATAGAGCACTATAACCCCTCTTTAAGCCTACCTAGCTAAAACAATTATTGTAAGACAGTCAAATATCTCAGCTTCAAATGCTTAAAAACTCAAAGTTTTGCAGCAGAGATAACTATAAAGCACTGAATATGTTAATAGCCCATGGTAACATGAGTAAAATGTTAAACGCTGTTACGTAAAGGGGTAAAAACAAAGTCTTGACAGGCTTTGTCACAGAGGTCCCATTAAAAGAGCTAAAACCTACACGTGTAACTCAAGATGTGAGCTGGAGGGAAAGAAGAACATGATTTACAGCATCTTACAGTAAACTCCACTTTTGTTCTGTTCTGTGTTGTTGTACGTCTGCTTTTGTTTTCAGAACAACAAATTCTGGTAAAACCTGTTCATAAGGGGCAGGAAAAAAACGATTTTTGAGGGATGTTGAACAGGTGAGAAAAAGGGAGGGAAGGATGACCATGCAAACCTGATAGCATGGTACACGTGTACTTTTGGTGTTCAGAGTGAAGCTTAGAATGCAGGACCTTGTTCTTCTCTGAAAATGATGTTAGGAGAAACAGGGAAAACAACACTCAGTGTGCTTAAAATATAGAAACATCATGTCTTTAGGGCTGGAAAGATGGAAGATGATGTTTATCTTTAGTTGTTAATTTGAAGTTTAACTTTCCAGAGTGTTTCTAACCCTATTTGATTTTTGAATGAACTAGTCCATGAAACCTCAGCTGGTTATCTTCCAGAGTGGCTTAAGGAGCAGACAAAGTAACCAGACAGAGCTGTTACAGTTGCTAATATCTCTATTCTTACCTTATACTGTCGTTCCCCTCCTCCTGTGGAGTTGGCAGTGCCAGGACGGCTGCTCTGTTGTGGCTCCGACTTAGAGAACTGAGGTGCTAGAGTCAGACCTCGAGCCTTGGGAGTGCTTGTGTGGCTGGCTGCTGTGTCCGGTGTACGGGGAATCTTTGGCTGGCTTACAAAGGCATGGCTAAAATCTCCACTAGCAGAGGGAAAAGAGTAAAAAAAAGGAAGGAATGCGTGATGAAGATGAATTTTGCTCTGAAGAAGTAATGAATAATACATCCATGCCAGCTTTTTGAGAAAAGACAGTAACTGTCCTTTATCGATTCCTTTTATGACTAACCTGCTTACAGTAAGGAGTATTATTCAGATAGGTCAACAGATCTCCTTTCACAGATGTTTTTATGGCATAAATCATGGCTGTCCTATGTAACACATCAGCCTTGCTTGAACCTCTTGTTCTTGACACTTGATAGCATTTGTGTGTCGCATGGCTCAGTCGATAGGCTGACAGAATATTTTATCTATACTGAATCACAAGTAGTCACCGTTGCTGTTACCAGAAGAGCTTATCAATATTTTACAGACTCAAAGCTCCAACTGTGAATACAGTTTTTGCTGCTTATGGTTCATTTTTCAACTATAAAGTGTGGGTTTTTAAGTCATGTTTTTTTTCTGCCTTTATTCAATAGGGCAACTGAAGAGAGAAAGGAAATGTTGGAAGTAGAGAGCAGGAGAAGACATGCTGCAAATGTGATCGCTGCGACGAGGACTACAGCCTCTATACGCTCAAACCCCTAGGCTGAATGTGGCCCAGAATTGCAGATTTTGATACTGTTAAACACATACAAAAAAACTAAAACCTATGAAATGATAGCTGTGATAAAGATGACTACTGTCCTCTGAGAAATGCTGTCTCCATCAGCTTATCTTAATCTCAATTGTTCCTGCACGTTTTGGGGAACAGAACAGAACAGAACAGAACAGAAGAGTGTGTTCTGTTCTGTTGCGTTCTATTCTATTCTCTTCTCTTCTCTTCTATTCTATAGTATTGTATTCTGTTTTGTTCCATTCTATTATGTTCTGTTCTGTCCTGTTCTATTCTATTCTGTTCTATTTTCTATTCTATTCTATTCTATTCTATTCTATTCTATTCTGTTCTTTTCTGTTCTCTTCTATTCTGTTCTCTTCTGTAGAACAGAAGAGAACAGAATAGAAGAGAATAGAATAAAATAGAATATAATGCTATAGAATAAAACAAAAGAGAATAAAAGAGAATAAAATTGAATAGAACTCAACAGTGCATTAATGTAACGTGTAAATATTTTCCTTGCGAAGTTGTAACTTTTAATGCAGATAACATAACATCTTGTGGCTTATTTAAATCAGTGGTAAGTCATAGAGAAGAGTTGTATTGTGTTGCAGAAGCAATACAGTGAGCAATCTGCTCTCATGTCTCCAGGAGTCTGAGAACCAAGATCACAATAAATTAATAACTCATTTGCCTGCAGTCTGAAACGCTGAAGGCCTGAAGCTCTGCTGATGTCCCTATCAGCCAAATGACCCACATCCTGTGAAGCAATCTTAAACCATAATAGATGGATGGATTTCTGTCGACTCATTGTTGTTTCTACCCACAGGAGTCATATTGGCTACAACATCCCTGATCGCATCTATTATAACTGAATGTTACACACCAATACAAGCTCGCCCATTAGCCTGAAAGCAAAGGCATATAAGTAATTCAATTGATTATAAATTTCTGTTTTGCCAAGAATCTTTTCGCCTCAATGTTAAAGTCGCAAAATCTCCCTTTCACAAGAAAAGTCTCCTTTCTGGCTGGGGATGCTGAAGTCTGTATTGTGAAGGTGTTTTACGTTCCTGGAGGGGACGCAGAAAGGATAACTGAAGCGGTTTCCTGGGACTCATTACTCTTGGCGGGATTCTGGAGTCAAGTTCCTCTGGGATTTAAAGGAGAGGAGAAGCAGGGGAGCTTGGATTGAATGGGTCTCTTTGTGGGCGCTGCTCGTTTAAACCCATGTCACAGTCTCACAGACCAGCTTGGCTGTGCTGAGTCACCCGTCAGTGTGTCGAAACACTGCTGCCAACTCGCTCCACAGACACACAGATACTCAGACATGCATCTCATGGTTTTACCTCAGCTGACTTGCACTGTTTATGTTTACTTGCAGCATCCTCAAGAGTCTTCCTCTGGTTCAGTGCACTTCATGAGACGTAGACACTTTTGTTATTGCTTTTTTATTTGTGCTTACTCTGAAGTCATACACAGGGTGTCAGGCAGCAGAGGACAGAAATAAGCTGCTGCATAGGAAGTGGGTTAAAAATGCGGCCTCAACCTTTAACCATTTGGAGGCTCTTCTACAGGTTTTGTTTCACTGTTAACTTTAAGTTTCTGGTACCGCTACGATGCTACTTTTCAATGAACCAGAACAAAGACTGGCAAAGACAGGAAACCTTACAAAGTCTTCCCTTTCCACTACCTGACACTTTAACAGAGCCACAGAGCCTGTGGCTACTTTGAAGTGAGCTTACATGCTCAAAGGTAGCTGAGAAAGTGTTTATAATCCCTTTTTGTTCTAACTTCTGTTTTTCCAACAAAGTGAAAGGAAACCACGTTGAGTCTCAGATAATGTGGCTGACTGTCACGTAGTCAGAGCTCATTAAAGATCTCTTACTCTCTCAGCATTCAACCCGAAGTAGTATTATTTATGGGAGCACATGGATGCTCTTTTCATAAGTGATTAAAATCAGTATAAGTGTGTCCGTTTACCTGTCAGGGTGTCCATTGTGTTCCTCCTGCGAGTGTACTTTTCTGGCTTGCCCATCGTAACAACCGTCCAACTCTGACTCCTGGGACAGCCGACCACATTCTGAATCTGAATGTGTGTGTAGATGAGATAAAGAGGAGGGTGCTCAGCACGATTCTTTGAAAACAAAATATCTGGCTTTCAAAAAGTAATTTAAAATGTAATACTGACGTCAATACCAGACAATTATGGACTGCAATGGTGCCACACTAATTTAAGTTTTACTGAGAGCCTACTAATGTAGGTTGATATTAATTAAGTGTGGAGTCTTCATTCATGATGTTTTCTGAGGACACAGCCGGAGCCTTCCTGCCTTGTGAACATCGGGCGTCGCATAAAATGCATCTCACATAAACAAAATAACGATCTGCAGGTGAAAGGGAAGTGAAACTGTCCCACAAATATGCCGCAGTGCACTCCAAGTGTTTTAAAGGTAAGTGATCTGACTCAAACATCTGATCAACAGCCACAGCGTTGTCAAATGCTGGTGTTGTTTTGCTCAGAGTTTGAATGTTAATAACCTCTACCCACCGATGCTGTGACGTAGGGAGTCAGCTGTGCTGGGGCGACTGCCAGAGCGTGTAGGAGGTCTGGAGTTGTGTCGGGAAGGTGGGAGGCTTCCTCCCTCCCCGCCGTGACTGCTGGATCTATAATCCCTACACATGGAACAAACAATACAGCTCAACTTGAGGACAGATTTCTCACACAAGTAGAGAAAATGTTTTTTTTTTCCTCCCTTCGGTTTAAAACTCTTTGTTTTCATGGCTGAACCAAAGTCTTAATTTATAAGCCCCACATGCTGTAAAACAAGAGATTCGTAGTAGATTATGAAACCAGTGTATCTGTTACCAGCTGTGATTTGATACTCCCTTATCTCTGGAGCCATGTCATATTAAGGACACTGTATCCCTTGTGGCTGTCATGTCCATTACTCTAAAGTATTACTCTCTGCTTTTCTTTAGCATATAATCTTCAGCAGTGATCCGCCTCTCAGTACTAAATGATCACAGTTACAGTGTCTTTCTGCTGACTCATACATTTACATGAATAATCCAGTCATGCTTTGATTAATGAGTGAATCTGAACATTTCTCTCTTTGACCTACTGCACTACTTTAAACATTGCGAGGGGATCAGCCAGGGGATCAACCATCTCTATGGTTGTAAACTGATCTGCTTTTGAAAAAAAGAGGCCAGACCTCAAAAATCTATACCTAAATATAGCGTAAACTACAAGTGCTTATCATTTTACACAGAACAACCAAACAGAAATGACTAAACAATGTGCAACAGCAGCACCTTGAGTGGGAACATAGACTGTATACACTGCAAAAACTGAAATATCTGCAAGTCTTATTTAAGTAAAAATGTCTTATTTGGCTTTATATGAGTCACATTCCCCTGACAAATCCACAAAAATGTCTTATTCCATGATATTAAAAGACAGACATGATGCAAGAATTGCTGTAGAAAAATCTGCCAATGAGGAAAAAAAAATTGCTTTTCAAGTTTCTTTAAATAAGAGTGTCAATACAAGAATATAAACAAGCACATTTTCTTACCCTAATGGGAGATTTTGTTTTTACTCTCTACAAGCAATTCAGGTGTGATTTTAGGCTTTTATTTTGAAAGACGACATTTTTAAACTTGTTAGGTGAATGTGGCAATTGAGTTTTTCCAAACATGCTCTTTGTTTTCATCGTCCGTTCTAATCATGCTCATTTAGTTTAGGTGCTTTTATCATCCAACATTAGCTTCTGGATGATAAAAAGATGACAAATACAACTCCTGTACTCCTCTTCACCAAATTTGTGAGAGAAAGTGTAACTAACACCTCCACAGGTAGTTCAACTTTCTTTAGTGCTCAGGTCTTGGTACCAAAACAGCAGCAAACCATTCTTAGTGAATTCCTCCTACTGTGTGTCACTTTACTTACGCTGCATTGGCATTGCGATGAGAACTTGGAGTGACTGGGCGTTGCAGGGGTTCATCGACACACGGTTGTTGCAGGGGGGTTGGCCTCCTCTTTACTTTGGCCATGTTGGTCATAATCTAAACAATCACGCAAAGAAAGAGAATGAATTGATGTTTTCTAGCACGCCTTATTTCAATCATTAATTTGTTTCCAAATTTAAACAGGAACAGCTTTCCATGCGGACATGCACAAGATCGAGGGCCACATTTATTCATTTATTATTTGACCAAAGGCTGGTGGGTCTTACTGACATGTTTTCTAATGCTGTATCTGATAACTAAATATACATATATTTTTATAGCAGGATCGAAACTGAATTTGATCTTGATTGTTTATAAGACTATTTTGACCTGCAAACAACATTTTTTACCTAAAATGTTCCTCATCCTGCATTCTGAGCAATTGTTTGATTCATTTATTTAAACACTTCAACAGCAAGAGTTGTTAAGTTGTTGCTGTTGTTTTACAAATTGTCTTTCAGTATGAGATTCTTTTTGCCCTAGATAAACTTTCTGTTTCAATCTAGCATTTAGCAGCTTGAACACATTAATTCATGCAGACTTGAGTCCCGTGTTGCTTTGACAGGCCAACATGTCACGATGAACAATATCAGTTCCCTCTGTTGGGGCATCATTTCCTTGAGCTGAAACTTAAACTGGCTTTAAGTGTGGTCTCTAAACCTCAGATATGATGTGCAGCTGGAACAAAGTAAACTTTCAAGGAGAATTTATGTATAATAGCATTAATTTCTGTATCATATATGTAGAGAAGACGTGTCCTTACTCCAAGGTACTCTGTTGTTAGCAGACTCTCCCCATACAGCTCTCTGGGCTGCGGCTGAAGAACCTCCTCGATGTCGAGGTCTGCTTCCATTAAATCCTCCTTTCACAAAAAAAGGAATAGGAATTCAGATTTAAAAACACACAAACAGGCTGTTTTAAGATCAGGTTGTGTGAAGGATGTAAAATTGGAGGAAGGGTGATGTTCAAAACTATGAAATGTTTGATGCACAGACGGATACAAAACTGATGACTGTTTCATGCAAATGCTCACATGTTGACCTTACAAGTTTTTTTTTTCTCGAATGGCAAACAGTGATCTGAGAGCTAGATTAGACACTACAATGCTCACACAGCACCAACAAGAGCCCAGTGTAGTCTAAATACGGTATATCAGCTCACACTTATAGTCATGGTAAATGGATAGCACCTACACGAACACCCCATCTCAGATCAGAGGCAATGGAATAAGGGCACTCACACTCAGGAATTCTAACCCGACCACAAGGTGAACAAGAGGACACACATGCTTACACACACACACTCACACCTCCAGCCGTTCCCGCTTTAACTTACCATATACCTTATCTTGATAACCCACTTTCCCATAGAACCCAATCTGCCAGGCCCATCACCCCACCGTACACACATGCACATGCATGAACACACAGGGTGGGAGACACCCAATATCTGTGTCATGCTGAGATTGCCATCTACAAGTTTGGGAAAGGTGTCACATTAGAGGTGTTGCCCTTCCTCTCAAACTCACCCTTCAATCCTTTCCTCATTTTGGTGACCTACCTTTTTGGTAATATTTTAATGTAGTAGGTATTAAATTTATATATGGATGGTCAAAGGACATGAGGGTGACAGGGAATGATGTGGCATGGTCCAATGAGGCGAGGGAACTTACATCATTGTCATCTTCCTCTTCTTCATCATCTGACTCTGGCCCTTCCTCTTCAGCTTTAAGGGACAGCCACAGAAAGGGGGTTACACAAGACAGCAGAAAAGACATTAAAGTGTCACTTAATGCTCCTTTTTGTAACATACTGTAGAACATAACCATGGCCATGGGAAGTTTCCATTTTTAGAGTAACTTCCTTTAAGTGTTGTATTCATATTGTCAGTTAATCTTGTGTACAGACAAATCAAATGAGTATAATCATGTCAGTTGGGAGAAACTTTAATTCTAACTGACCTGAGTTCAGCTGTTTGATGATGAACTCTATCTGTCGGTTGAGGTCTGGGTTCTCCTCCTTGCTGTAGCAGCAGAGGATCTCCTCCACACTCTACAAACATGGGGAGAAAAAAATAATGTCATACATTATAACTGAGTAAACACTGAACAGTGATAATGAGGCCTCAAACTAAGCTTAGCACAAACAGTTAGGCAATCTATGTTTGGCAGGTTATTTCTTGGTTGGAACAATGCTTCTTGGGACTCAAACTTATACTGTTGGAAAGCCTGGTCATTTGCCTTTCAGATGGTGCCACATTTGTAATGAAAATGCATTTATGGGATGAGCAGCAGAGCTGAGTATGTGGCTTGTGCCCATGTAAATTTTTCCAAATCGTCCATGCCATTTCCAAACAGTTTATTCTGCTGTTGCTATTGGTTCTCTTCATTCACTGCATTTCGTAACTGATGAAAATTAACTATTAACACTTCCATTTTTTTAAAAGTGTTCTCAGTTTATAACATTTTTTTTCTTCACCTGCCTAAAACTCTCACACAGTACTGTACATGTACCATCATATGAGAGCAAACACCTGCTGTTTCCCCTCCAAACACTGCCTGAGTGATGACATGAAGAGACACATGCAGAGCAACAACACAAACTGTGTCTGTTTCCTTTAAGCAGGTGAGGATATTCCTGCTATCTCACCATCTCTTTAGCTTCCTGTCGCACAGACGGAATACACAGGATGCTGTACAGGGCTCCGTTCACATACGGACGAATCTGAGGAAAGCAAAGTGTTACAGTGAGATACTCACACAGCTGCTACATTTCTGAGATCCAAACCAGAAGTGTGCATGAACATGCAGGAGCAGGAAAAATGTGCAGAAAGATGGAAGAATGCACTTGAGGCAGGTATTTCTAAGTATGTAATACCATAAAAATCCCAGCAGTGATGAGATGACAAGGTTCTGAAAACAAGAGTTAACTGCTCTCCAAAGTTGCTGACAACCTTTCATAAATTTGAATGAGGTTAGTGTTGTTAATATTTTATAGAACTGCCTGAAGTCATAGCTCATTTCTAAAGAGAGTGCCAACATTCTGGAGGGTAAAAGGAACTTTCCATCAAGCCTAGATGTGCCTGGTTTGTTACAGTAATATTCACACAAAGTAGTTAATATTTATTAATGATGCTTATTTTAAGCCGTGATTACAGTTTTTCTTGTTTCCTATGTCGTAAATGCTGGGTCCATGTTTTTTAACCTCTTTGTTGAACTGAGTGGGAATTACATGCACTTGTTGTTGTTTTTTACATGCAAGTGTTGGTGGATGTGTGTATCACCTCATGGTTCTCGTGTCCGAGGAGGTCAGTTAGAACCTTCAGCACATGTTTGGCGTTTTGTGCACATTTCCTCTTTCCTGCTCAAACACAGACATTAACACACAATCTTACCAATTATTGGTGTTTCGTCCCTTATAAGATTCGCAAGAAGTGACTGAAATCTGCCTGTTCTTATCTTCTCTTTTTCTTACTTTATTATTTAGCTTTCTTTGTGCACTGAAATAAAACCCATTATGAATCAAATACAAAAACAGACCCTTGAGAAATAAATAAAGGCGTTAAAAAGAGAGAGAAGAGGACTGTTTTCGTACATGGTGTATGTGTAGTAAAGTGAGGGTGACATGAAAGATGAACTCTAGATATGATGTAAGAGGACATGCCAGTAATGAGGAGGAAAGTGCACCCATAAGCACTTTATTCAGAAGAAACTGTAAAAGCTCAAAATTTATATGTAACCCTAAAAATAATGGTCTCGTCTCTGCCCTTAATATAATCAAACAGGGCACTCTCCGCAGAGAGAATTGATTTATGCTGACATCTAGGATATGAAAAAGCTCTGATTTTTATAGGGTGCATTTAAAGAAACCATAGAACTGCTGGGCCAGCTTGTTCACAAGAAAAAATGACATCTAAGCACCAACTTCTGCTTTACTTTTAGCGAAATTCACCTGACATGTCTAGAAAATGTCTTATTTCAAGATAATAAAAAAACTGATGCTGTGGAAAAAAATCTGCCTATGTGGTAAGAAACATTTGCATGTCAGGTTTCTTGAAATAAGAAAAAATGTCTTAATATAAGAAACTTAGGTTTTTTTTTTCTTACTTTCTCAGCAGAGTTTTCAGTTCAGGCATTATATTAAGCTCATATTAAGTCTAATAATAAGATTTTTGATCGAAATAAGACATTCACACTTAGATTTCAGTGATTGCAGTTTGGAACTCGGTGAATTTATCTGAGAACAACCTTTGTGATTTAAGGCTTAAATTGAGGTGCAGAAAATTCATCCCCGATCTTCACTGTGACATACTGGGCTATATCTGAAAAGATGATCTCCAGTGCTTGTGTTGAAAACTAAAATACTCTGCATTTGTGTCTTGTCTGTATTTAACTAACCCTTGTTTTTACCTTTTGTTCGCAGGCACAGATTCATAAGCAGAGCTGCAGAGTACTCCAAAGTGTAGTCACTCAGGCAGTCTGAATCCTGCAGCTCATCCACGAGCCAGCTGATCAGATCATCTGCAATCATAGCGGTCTGCTGGCTCCTCCTGAGAAAGCACAATGATATGAGGGTTTCAAACCAACTTCAACTGAAACATGAAATGTTACAGGGTAGGAATCGTTTTGATGTGCAGAACAAATAAAAGAGATCAAAAAGCATCTTATTTCTGACATCGAATCCCATTTAAAATTCAACATGAGCATAGATTTGTTTGAATTAAAAAGAGAACGATTCAGATATTGAAATTTACTTTTTTTATATGATTCAATTGTCTTTCTTTTGTTGTAAACCAGTCAGGCTCTTTCTATGTTAATGCAGTTTTAGTATTCATTATAAAATAAACATACAAGACAAAAGCTGTGCCCTGTTTGTGATTTGTTACCACTCAGAAACTACACAAAAACGGTTTGAAAGAAACTATTCAGATATACCTCAGGCTAAGTTTCTGCAGGGCCACTAGAACATTCTCTCTGGTGAGAGAATCTTTGTCCTCCGTCCTCAAAGTCTCAGTCAGAAGGTTAAGAAGAATAGAGATTTGGGAGAGGTAAACGCGACCTGTTAACATAAACAGAAATGATTTTAACACTGGGTTCAAACTACACAGAAACAAAAGTCTTATTATTTTTTTCCAACGAAAGAAAATCCATCTTGCAAACATAAATAAAAACTCTTTTAAGAACTTCCTCTACTGTTGCAGTCATGGTAATGCAGATGATGATTAGCGGTAACATCACGATCATAAAAGCCTCCGAGTTCAACCATGAAACTTTGTCTATTAATGTATCCTTAGAACAATGACTGATGTCTAAGAAATAACGAGCCATGCTCATGAAAGTTGAGCACTTACCCTCTGCAAGGGAAGCAAATGCATTGATGAGACGAGCCATGTATTGGCGGACAACCTCGTTCTTCGATCTCATTAGATGAAGAATGTTCTTCTACGAAAACAGGAAATGAATAAAAGTTAGTTGATAGTGACGTATTTGTGGAAACTTTTTTTTGTTTACCTTCCAGGGATTCGTACTCACTTTTCCAAACAGTCATTCTATCCCTATGAGTGGTGAGCCTTCTGCCACCGTCAAACTAAGGACATTTATGTCGTGATTTGATAATGAAACTGATACAGCAACGCTACTATAGTGGCTCTCTGCATGGGTTTAATTGAGACGTGGCTTGGAACACTACGCTAAGTACGAAGACAAAGAGCTCAGGTGTGGGGTCAGGATCGTATACAGCCTCGTGTATAGGTATTGTCTTTAATATGGCCCCCTTTGGCTGGAGGCCAGTGTAAGGAAATGTGACATGAACAAAAAAAAAAAAAACAATAAGGCATGTGAGAAAGACATGTGGCTCCTAGGCCCCTCAAAGGCTCTTTATTGAGGGTAAAATCTGAAATATAATATGTTCATGTGGTTTTGTCTATTGTTAAAAAAGAAAAGGAAATTGCTCAGGTGAATACTACTCAACTTGTGGCTGAGGACATGTGAGAAGACATCTCACACCAGATTATAGAGACAAAAACTAAAATATAATTAGACAATAAAGGGGATTCTTTGAGTTAATAATAAGGGCTTGTGTTTAACATTAAAAGGAAACACAAAGGTTAAGGGACTAGCATTCTGATAATCTCTTATAAATACTTCACAGATTGCGCACTCTCTCATCCTCCAACTCACACTGACTGCGTGTTCAGTCAGGCAAGGTGTCGCAAGGAATTCCCTCCTTTCCCACCACGATGATGAGTCTCTCCTCATTTATGATGGGCTGTAAAACCTGGCTCCTCTGTTGTTTCATGTTGTAGTAAAGTGAAAAAATGATTTAGTGTCGCCACAGTGTATTTATTGTTGTTTCAGTGCCTAACTTCCTGTCCTGCGGCATCTGGCAAAAATTAAAGTCTTGCGTACAGCAGTCTTCTGGAATCCGAGTGCAACCTGTCGTACCTTTCCTGCATGTCACTCCCCGCTCTCACCTTGTTTCCTGCTCTATCTACTTTCATGTCCTCGATAAAGCCTGGAGAAATACCTTTATTCACTTTAGCAGTGAGTCCAACAAAGAGGCAAATTTTTTGATGTAACATGTATGGTTGTTTTAAAATGTGTATTGAAAAACCAGTACACATCATATATACTAATATAACAGTTTCACAGCAGTTACATTAAGGCTGTAGCATGCTGGTCCCACCTGCTTGGTGCCGTAGCGCTCCAGCAGGTCATTACTGATATAGGCCTGAAGCACAGTGTCTCTCTGTTCACCAGGAAGCGAGCGAGTCAGTCTCTGTAAGAACATTAAAAGATTAAAAGTGACAAAAGCAATGAGAGGCGTAAAGATAATATAAATCAAAATAAATATGAAAACTCACCCATCGCAGTGCTTGGAGCAGCAGGGACTGGAGTCTATCTGGGCCTTCACACAGGTCCTTCTTCAGTTTTTCATAGTCCAGTGAGGGCAGCATTGGCACCTCTTTGGATCTCCTAGGGGTATAAAAAGCATGTCAGCCAGGCACTCAAGAAACTGGATCTATGAAGACAAAAACCACTTCCCATTGATGACTTACGGTGGTGCAATGGATGCTCGTAGCATCGAAGAGGCCTGAAAGAGGAACAAAGCGTATTTTTAAACTTGCACATTGAGGTGTGAAATTACACTATTAGACAGTTTCCCACAGTGAGGAGTCATTTATACACATATACATGCAACTATTTACCCTTCATCGCCGTTACCACCTGTTTCCTCAATTTACCCAGAACTACGTTTTAATAAAATATCATGTTAGCTGCAGTTTTTAAAGGTCATTAGTGCTTTTTGAACATGCGTAAATCATGCGTGTATGTTCATGCTGAATCCTGTGTTTTTTGCTAGTCCGGCTACATTGCCCATGCAGTCAGTAACAGCTTCAGAAGTACCAGGGAGGGGAGGTTAGTATGAAGCAGTCATTCCTTTATTTGAAACCTTCAGTGTAGATGTTGCGCATGTTGTTCCATGAGAGAATCGGAACCCTGAGTGATGAACAATTATGTTGCTTTTGTGGGTGTGTTTAAAAAAAAAAAGGTGAAAGAACTAGTTATTATTGTTTTCTGCTGTTGAAAGGGGATTTTGAGCCCTGAAATACTATCTAAAGCCTGGGTGGTTAGGCCTACAGCGAGAGCAGTGTAAGGTCAGGGGAGTGATCCGTGTCGTCTGAGCTATCAGGTGGTCTGGCTGCATTTTTGCTTTGAGGAGAAGTAGGTAAAAAACGGAAGTGAGGGAGAACACTGATACCTGGATTCATTCCCACATTCCTCTCAATCTAAACATTAGTTAGCCTGGAAAATGCTGAAGAGCAAAGGGACATGTTTCGCTGAGACATTTGACACTGGAGTGCACTGACCCTGGAGGGGCAGACTGAGAGTGATAACCAGGAATCAGCACAGCGTTACATTTTACTCTTTTTCCCCAAAGCCCCGCACAGAGAGCCAGAGGGGTCAAAAAAAGAAGATTTATCTGGCAGATCACATCAACAAAGGCATGACCTGAATCCTCTGACAATACACAGTTTACATAAGCATGTCTTTGCTTTTCACCTTTTTTTTGAACGTCTTATCACTATTTAAGCTGTCGTGACCGTGGGGACCACCGTAGGCCATCTATTGTTCATGTTATTGTCTGAGTAGACAGCTCTGCTCCATGTCTCGGATAGTTTTTCCTCCTGCAGCAAGCTTACCCGGAGCAGAGCAGTAAAAAAAAACTTCCATGGGGTTGATTTGGATTTGCGTAGTGATAAGCAGCATAGCTGCTTGTTTATGTAAGTGTAAATTCAGCCTGTAAACTCTCTGTTACAGCTCAGGCAAATTTGACCCAGGTGACCATGGGACAGAATTAACTCCAGTCAAATTCTGACACACTCTGTCCCTGATGTTATCTCCTGAACACTCTTACAACAGTTAAAGGCTCGACTTAATCATCTCATGTCTTTAATCATATTTCTAACTTAAGCATCTGCTATTTTTTGCATTTCAGGGACAATCACTTATACAATGCACCCTAGTAACCTCTTTTCAGCCAAACGTAATTTGATCTTCCCTTTTTGACAACCTGAGCGTGAGAGTGTGTGCCCCTTATGTTGGCCATTCTTATCCTGTCACATTGTCCGTCTGAATTATTACAAAAACTGGACCGTCAAACAAACGGTAAGATGAGCAAACTGAAACGGACAGGGTTTACCTTATAAAAGAGGACTGACAGCCAATAAGGAGAGCTGAGAGGAGGGAATAATGGCCGCGCTTGTTGAGAACTACCAACTTAAATGATGAGGTACGCCCTGAAAGAGACGCCCTTGTTTAGCTTAACAAGTGGCCTCACAAAAGAGGTCATTCTTACAACAAATAAGGTCAAACATTCTCTTTAACTACCGGGATCTAGTAGAAACCGCAAGAAACTAAAGGTAGGGAACAAAGAAATGCCAAGATCTCTTGTAAAAAAGAAGAGGAAGGCAGACGACAGGGGAAGGAAAAGACGTTGCGGCGAGGCACAAGCAAGATGAGAAGTGGGGACCTGAGCGGTGATGGAAAGTAAAGACGAAAACATATGAAACTTACATAGCCATCATCATAGGGACTCATAGAGTAATATCCCTTTGTGGACAAGAGCATCACACACGCAAAAAACACAGACACAGAAAGAAGATTTCAGTTCAAAAACAGAAGGAACAAGATTACAGAAAGCAGAGTTCAACAGCACAATGGAGGCCACTGACAGCAAGCATGATTCATGGGTTACGATTTGTCAAATCTATGGTTAAGCTTCGGTTATTGCTGTGATAAATGTGTAACAAGCATCTAAACAGATCCTGTGATCTGCAATTAATTAGTAAGACCCTTTCGCTTTTTTCATTTAAAAAAAAGAATTGAATAAAAAGAAGAGCACATCATCAAGCTGTTCATCCCTTCACAATGGTGGTATGTGTATTTAGCTTTAGAATTGTTTCTCTGCTTGTGGTTGCATTACTACAGAGCAGGATCCAGTCATCTTTATTCCAGGATACAAACTGCAGGATGATGACACAGCTCAGAGCCATCGCACAATGCGTGGGATGAGGAGGACAAAGGTGCACCTAACAGCAAATAAACCCTCCTTGTTCAGAATCTTTTCCATACACAAAGATTACGAGGGCACCATTGTGTTACATTTCCACCACTCGCGCTGAAGTCCTCGAGCTGTAAGATCTTCTGCTGTGTCATTCTTTTGCCTGAGAGGTGTGAAGTTAGAAAAAAAGAGCGGGGAGTTATCTGTGTGCTTTCACTCACAGTTCCAGGCCGGGTGAAGTCGGTGCTTTGTACCACGCTCTGCCTCATCTGGCTGCTGAAGAGGCGGACGCACACATTCTGGAGGTACTCAGGGGAGATCTGCAAAAAAACAACAGGCCCCTTGAGCTTAGAGATACTGTGTGTGAAAAAAAGGTTGTCCATTTGATTTTTTATTCAGCAGCCGTGCTCTCTTGTATAAAAAGGCATCTGCATGTAATTTATGCACAGTTACCCAGGTAGAACAGGTAGAACTACAGTGTGTTTATAAAATGAGTAGCTTGTTATATCTAATGTATTAACTAAACCGCTCGGTAGCTCATATATGCTGTGTCTCTTTCTGTCTAGCTTGTTCCTGTCTCTATAGTCTGTTCTTTTACCTTTTGTGTCAACATGTTTGTGTGTCTGTCAGCCTGTCCCCCAATTAAGATAACTTACCATCTTTCCGCTGACAGTGGCCTCCAATGAGTCAACCAGATCAGCAGTTATTCCAATCAGGTTGCGATAGTCACCCTGCATCTTGTTGTACTTCCGCATGTAGCTGGAGATGCGTCGGTCTGATTCAACCAACTGGAGCTGTAACTGCTGGATGGTTTCTACGATATGGCACAAAGACACAGGGTAACCTTGTTTTCCCTGTAATCTAAAAATATTAGCTTAAAAAAAATCATATTAAATCTGGAAATCAAAATTTTAAATGTTGGTTTAGTCTTTAAGGGTTCCTTGAATTATTCAAACCTTACTCAGCCTCTATCTGCAACCACTTTCACGCCAACAGAACTGATTTCTAACATATCACTATTGTACTAATGAATTGTTGTCAGCTATCAACAACCTGCAAGAAGTCAAAAGTTTTATTTCACATGAAGGACAAAAAAATACATGATTCAGAATGATCCTAAAATGCCCCTGAGAATTTTTTAAGCTGCATATTTTTCCAGTAAACAGCAGTGGATCCCAAAGTCAACGTCTTGACCCCCTAGAGGGTTGTGAAAATTTTTCCAAATTTAGAAGTATTTAAAATTGTAAAATTGTATTCAATATTTTAATATACAAAGAAAAATAGGGGTTAAACTTAACATAAAATCATGCAGAAATCAGAAAAAGACTAAGCCAAAATAATGATGCATTAGTGGTGACAGATGAATTTTAGCGTGTTGTCAGTCCCTAGCATTGCTATTTTTGGGGTCGTGCAGTAAACAGTTTAGGTGTGGTCATCAGACTTGAATGGGTGCAAAACTGTTGTTTTTCTCTAAATTTAGATCCACAGTAAAAAAAATTGAACCTCAAATTATAAACAAACATGTTGACATTATGCACGTCATCAAAGCAACACATTTCCAGGGAAGATTTTGGAGATGGATATTTACCTTTTGTACTCCTTCCTCCCTCCTTCTGTGAGATGTCTGTTAAGGAAACAGTGTAGAAATGATTCAAACATAAAAAAAAAACAAAAAAAAAAAACAAACCCAAAACATAAAAACGTGATCTTTAGTTATATCTTTATCCAAACCTCTTATCAGGGGCTACATATACAAAGTGTTGGACTGCACAAAAGAGCCAGACAAAGCCTTGTTGTGGACACAGGCAAACAGTCTGTATTACATCCTGTTTAGCCCTGGATGTGGGATCATTGTGTTGAGTTTATTTTGAAGGGAGGTATACATTTATTCTTTTCATCTCTCATTAGTTGTGTTCACATGCATTGAGGTAGAAAGGTTACTAAGGGATACTCAGAGTAAGCTGACGTCTTACAGTAAATGCCATGTTAATGAGTGGACACTAAACAAACAGCAAATTTCCTTGTGGTAGCTGCACGTTAGTAGTTAACTACTAACTTTATGTTTAACAAACAAACAGACAAGACAGAATGTCTGATCAGCTCACGAGATGTTCATTTTTTATGCTCACCTGTAAGTTTTCATAACTAGTTTTGTTACAGCAATAATTCCTTTTATCCTTCACTTGTTTCTCTACTCTGAGGCTTAGAGGGAGTCGGGTAAAGACTCAGTTAGACAGCATTTGACTCTTAGAAATTAAGAGTCTGAATATTTCTTTAATTTTTTCAAGATGTTTGGATGAACCGAGTTAGCCACTGGTGATTTTACAATCACATTGAAAATACATTGAAAAAAAAAAAAAAAAGAAAATTCTGTACATTAAAGTTTTAACAGCACTGTCACGCCAGCAAGCCACAATGAAGGATACATACAAACTCAACAGCCTTGGAGTGTTGGATGGCTTTAGTGTCACCAAGAGAAACTGCTCCAGCTTATGCTTTAACTGTGGTACCCAGGGATCCTGATTAAACATAAAACATGTTGTGGGAAAACATTGTTACTGATGTTAAATAGGTGGTGTTAAGGATTGCTTCACATTTAATTGTTTATAACAAACAGGTCATGTTCTTTTATTAGAGAGGCACCTGAAACAGATCTTTGAAGGAGGGATGGATGGTCGGGTTGGGAACAAAAGGCAGGGCATAGTAAGGTAGAAATTTTGTGGTCTGGCTCAGGGCAGCTCCTCGATTCTCCAGGTACTGCTTGAAGAAGGATATTCTGTCCTCAAACTCAGCTTGGTCCTAAAGACAGATTCAGTCTCTGATTTAATTCAAGTTCTTTTCAAAATGTCAGTTGAGGGAAGGTGTTTTTACTTCCACAGAAACAGATACTAGCGTGTCACAGAGGTCAGAAGCGATTGATTTTGAAGTGCAACTGAGAAAAGGCTTATAGCACAGCTTAGTGGACAAACTGAATAATGGCAGATAAAGACTTTCAGCTGTTGTGCAGTCAGCTTCAAAATAAGTAACAAAAATGTTGTGAAAGAAAATTTAAAACACACACACACACACACACACACACACACACACACACACACACACACACACACACACACACACACACACACAAAATCTACATACATGTCTGCCAGGGTGCCTCCTCAGCGGGTAGATGGTGAAGTGGATGTGAAGGTAGAACTCTAGGCTCTGGGCCTCAGCATCTGTGTCTTTTATCTCAGCAGAAATATTGTCAGCCCACAGCTCAAAGAACACTTTGTGGTCTCCATCGTCAAAAGAACTCAAGAGGTCTTTCTGCAAAGATTTGGAAGAAGAAGCTTATATTTAATTTGAAGCTTTTATGTCATTTTAAGTTGTATCAGTGAGAAATAAAACTACAAAATGCCTAATTTCAATGTTGACAATTTTGACTTTCAGTCCTTTCCCCTTGTCTTAGGTGGCAACAAGTAAATAGTAATATTTTTTAACATTTATATTTACCACCTTCACAAATATCAAAACACTTGAAAGAATATCAGGATCATTGTTCACCTGTATGATAAGAATCTTTGAGTCTCTGGATGCACTTCCCTGAGGCTTTGACACCAGCCTGCCTTTGCTTTTGCACTCCTTGTCAAAACTGTGAACCGTGTCTTCAAAGTCTTCAAACTTAAGGAACTACAAAAAAAGAAGAAGTATGAATTAAAATTGATCAGTCTAAAGTGGGGCAAAGTGACTAGTAATCCAGAAAAAAATCTTCAGAATGCTATATTAAGCTGTGCATATTGGAGTAAACTGTATCTTGTTCGCTTTTACTTGACTTATACCTATCAAAATGTTTTTTTTTTTCTTACCTCTTTTATCATCCCAAGAAGATCAGCCTCGTTTGCCAAGATGTCCCCCATCCTGGCTGCCTCTCTGGAACTCATGAGAACGTCAACCTCTCAAACCCACTACTGGCTAGAAACTTACACCAAACAAGGTCTGTGCTCCTCGGAACCATTACCCTGAGCCTTCAATGATAAAGTGTGGGTCATTAAACTAAAGATATTTAACAGAAAATTCAGAGTGTAAGGACCTTATTAAATCTCTAGATTCATTGTATCGTTTTGAAGAAGATAACACATGCGTCCAATGTTCACTGTTATTACAATGTAATAAAGTCATCAGTACGTTGATACCTATTTTATACAGTCCATGGTTGATACCAACCGTCAGGCTAATCGAGCATGTATCGTTTCTGGCGTTTAAAGAGGACATGGTAATCAATCTCACCTCTTAACGCATCATTTACTTGATGATTACGTGTCAATGTCGCAGCTGAAGTCCTTATCCCAAGTTTAAAGACTCCATTTTCAAAAGGGAGCCTCAATAACACTGATATTAGCCACACGGGTAGCCTTTAACTAGCAACCGTACACAGACAGGACGCTAAAACACCTAGCAACCAAACGGCTGAGAAATTTTGGCCGGAAAGCAGAAGGAATGTCGTAAATTCTAGCAGCGCTGTACTAAAAACAACCTTTTTGGTTTTGTAGCTCCTCTTCTGGGAACGATATTTATCAAAATGTGGATTACCTGATATTGTTCGGCCTCCAGGAAAAACACATTTTAGCTGATAGTATGTAAACGTATGCGTGACTATTTTTTAAAACCTTACAGAAAGGGCGAATGGGCAGCTACAACAATGTTAATTTAATAATTTACTTGATTTTTTTATATGTAGAAAAAAATTATTCGTGTACTTTAAGAAGTAAAATTATTAAGACACCAAAGATTCTGCTAGCAACGTGTTTTATGTTTGACCGGAAGTAGTAGGTATGTCAAAGGTTGAGCACATTGTTCCTGCGCGGTATGACAGAAAATGAATGAAGTTTTACTAAAAGAAGAATAATAGTAAAAATCAAACCACTCTTTGGCAAAGACAGAAGGAGAGATCGTGCCGTAATTCCACGCACAACACAATACAAGAAATTTATCTGATCTGAGGTAAGCTTGGAAGAATGTGTTCATATCAAGCTGAAGCTAACAGCTAGCTCGAATAATAGACTACTGGAGTTTTATGAAATCTTTGTCTTGAAGTGGCTTGTTCATCCATCGTTATTGCAACTATGCCACAAATGTGAATCCGGTCTTCTTTGGTATAGTATAGATAGCAGGAGTTGAGCTTTGTTTAAATATATATTTGATTGTTGAAACTGAATCCAATTGGGTGCACTCAACATTTACTTTCAAGCTTACGTTACATTGAGATGAAGGAAAGTTGATAAAAAGTTTAGTAAGTGTTTGTTCTGGGCATATTGTTTCAGATATGTTGAAAGTATATGACGCGTTGGTCTGAAATAAAACAAAGATTAGTCAAGCTACGTTTTGATCTTTTTTGACATTACTTAGTTTACTTACATCCCAATTTGATGAAGCCAGTAACTTTAGACTGTGTGGAGCTTTTTCGGTCCTAGCTATTCCGCAGAAGAAGATTCCATTGTTGTATTTTCGGTTAATTAAAGCACAAATATTGCTCACTATAACAGCACATGTTAAACAGTTTGTGTTTTTTAATCAAAGACATTATAAATAAAGTAAGTTGTAATTTTTGGCAAAAATTTCCACACACACACTTTCTATATCATTGTATTCCTCCAGCTCTACATTATTGGTGTTTAGATGTGTCTTTTATTCTTACCTCTTTTTTGTCTCTTTCTTCCAAAGTTCATAGACTTAAATCAGGATGGCAGGAATTCTTTTTGAGGATATCTTTGATGTGAAGGACATCGATCCTGATGGCAAGAAATTTGACAGAGGTTTGTGAAATGTAATATTAAGAAATAATGCTGAAGAAGGGATACAGTTATGGCACCTGTTGACAGTAAAATTCTTGTTAATCATTTAAGTCTTTATTATTATTATTTTTTTACACGATAAAAAAATAACTTTATTCACTTAATAAATGTCCTTAAGTTTGAAACCGTCAATTAACTTGTCCACATTGTTTTCTGCCTTGTTTATTGTTGCAGTATCTCGTCTACACTGTGAAAGTGAGTCTTTCAAGATGGACCTCATCTTGGATGTGAACATTCAGATCTATCCTGTTGATCTTGGTAAGGAGCCATTGTCTCGTGCGATACACACTGAAGAAGCATTGTCAAGCATTACATTCTAAATTTACTCTTTAATATGCTAAAAAAGAATTATCTCTCTATATGTAATTGCAGCAGATGTGCACCTCCAAAATATGAAAGAATGTGTATTTTAGAAGGATATTTTTTCATGTCACTCATTTTTTGGGTACAATCTCATGCTCCTTTGCTGTATTACTTACCAAACTTTAACAACTAAGTAAGAATATTGCTCCTGTGTATCAGGGTGATTCATTTACCATCTGTGTTCTCCTTCATTAAGGTGACAAGTTCAGATTGGTAATTGCTAGCACATTATATGAAGATGGAACACCAGATGATGGAGAGTACAATCCTCAGGATGATCGGCCATCCAGGTAAGACACTTTGACTGAATATACTGGTGTACCATTATCCGCAGGTGCTATCATATGGCCTTATTTCTAGAAGAATTTATGAATGTCTTAATTTTATTGCTTTTACCAGCGTTGTCTGCTTATTTGTTTTTGGACATAATTTTAACTTTGTTTACATTTCCAGAGCAGACCAGTTTGATTACGTGATGTACGGGAAGGTCTACAAAATTGAGGGTGATGAGACCTCAACAGAAGCAGCCACACGTCTGTGAGTGATGACTCTTAGTAGTTCTATTATTTATGTGCTGATTCTCTGTTTATATTTGTCAATTACCAACAGTAGTGCTTATTTATTGGTGTTTTTTAGAGTACCTGGAAAAAATAATGTTTTAGAAATTTCACTGAGACATTTAATTAGATTTCCAAAAACATTCAGTGACGAATTTCACTCATTTTGCTGCCAAACTTTTACAGCACTATTACCTAGAAGACCAACTGGAAGATTAGACTGCATTTGCTTGTTATAACATCATGAGTAGTACACTGTTCTTTATAAATTGTTGTAATTATTTATTATTTATTTGCACAGCAAAAAGCCTCTGACTGTATTTCTGTAATGTCAGTTGCATTACTTGATACTTTTTGTTCACTGTCCTGTTCATCAAGACACTCTTTTTTTTTTTCAGCTCTGCTTATGTGTCTTACGGAGGCCTCCTCATGAGACTGCAGGGAGATGCCAACAACCTTCACGGCTTTGAGGTGGACTCCAGAGTGTATCTCCTCATGAAGAAGCTGGCTTTCTAAAACCCAACTTTGCCCGCCAAAATACCCAGGTCTCTCCTCTGCCATGGTTCAGCTTACGTCAAATAAAACTCCATACTGAAGACTTTTGTATTTCAAAGTGGTGAACATACCAGCATCAAAACGGGCTGTTTTCTTACACAAACAGAGACTGGAGGAGGTGTTTTTTTTTTCTTTTTCTAAAATCAGTTACAAAAATATTCCCACCAAGGAAATGGACTACTGATAAAAGACTGTAACACTTAAAGGCTACAGCAACCTCCATCTTTGGCATACTGTAAATAAAGATTTCTTTTATACATTGTTATTCTCATTCAGTGACCTTAAATCAACCTGTGATGTTTGTTTTTCCTTTTTGGTATCTTTGTTCTTTTCACTTTCTGCCAACACTGAACCTCAGTAGTTACGTATGTACTTCTTTATACACACAGAAACTTATCTAATAGAGTTTGAGTCCATTTGTAGAACTGTTTCTCAATGTTTGGACTGCAGGTGAGCTGAGGGCTACAGTAAACAGGACAGGACAGACAAAGATGCTGGTGCTAACTAGGCAATGTGGCTCAGGGGTGAAAAGATTTGGACTGTTTTCATCTCTGGCACACATCAGAAGTAAAAAAGATGGTGTTTTTAAAACAGCTGCATGAAATTAATGCTGGAAAGCAGGAGTATAATGGTTTTTCATGTTCTAGAAACAGGTCCTAGGATTAAATGTTAGATATTGGATTATTTATTTATAATAAATATATAAATACGTAAATAAGATTATATCATTAAACACATCATAAAAAGGTTTAAAAAAAAAAGGTCCAGCTATCCAACTACCTTACAACAGTCCAAATGCAAATAAGTCTAAAAGCATAAAAATGACAGAGTCGGGGGGGTGTGTAGCTGTCCCACCTCAACTTTGCTGAGTAGAGGAATAAAGAGTAAGGAATAAAAGAGAGCTTGTACATATTTTTCTTACAGTTTGGCATCCTAAACCGTCTAAAGGATAAAATACTGCGCATGAGCACAATTTTAAATTGTGGAGTCATCCAAGGATGTGACCAAGGTAGTCCTAAACTTGTTCAAAAAGTTCTACGATCATTGCATAACAGGGTTGCTAGATTTGCTCAAATCATCACCAGTTAAGGACTCTCCTTAAATGAATGTAAATCTTGCTAAACAGAATCAAAATCAGATATACTTCATTAATCCCAGGGTGAAATTTGGTATTACCATTGCTCTTTACGTAGTACAGCAGTATGAAGTAAGATGGAATGGGACAATAAAATAAATGATAAGATAAGCAATAAAATGAAAATAAGCAGTAAGTACCAGAAATAAGCAATAGGTTCTAAACAAGATAAAGAAAATTGAAGAAACTATTTACATTATGGGTATGGCAAAAAGAACTGTATTAAACATATTTTACTTGTCATCTTCCAGTGTTTGATTTAAAGGGATAAGTTATAAAGCCTGATGGCCACAGGCAGGAATGATCTCCTGTGTCTTTCAGTGGTGCGTCTTGGAGGGGGGGGTATTAAAAGCGCTTCTGTGACCGACCAGTACACTGTGGATGTTGGATATTGTCCAAGATGCTTTGACAGCATCCTCCTCTCTGACACCACCTTCAGAGAGTCAAGCTCCACCCCAGTTATGTCACTGGCCTTGCGGATGAATTTGTTGAGTCTATTAGCATTCAACACTCTCAGCCCGCTGCCCCAGCACGACACAGCAAACACAACAGTGCTGGCCACCACAGACTCATAAAACATCCTCTGCATCGTCCTGCAGATGTTGAAGGACCTCAGCCTCCTAAGAAAGTAGAGGCAGCTCAGACCCTTTTTGTAGACGGCATCAGAGTTTTTACTCCAGTCCAGTTTATTGTCCAAGTACACCCCCAAGTACTTGTCCACACTGTCCACATCGACCCCCTGAATGGAGATAGGGGACAGCAACGTCTTTTTCCTCCTAAAATCCACCATCTTATACTGATCTATTCTAGATTTTTTTTCCTGGGGCTAACTTGGGATCCAAAAACACATGGCTGTATTTCACAATTTGTTGTTTTCAATTAAGAATCACCAGTTAACTCCACAATAAGATCTTTGCAACATGGCAACAGCGGTGGAGACTTCCAGAGGGCTGGGCTATGAAATGCAGCACTAAAGTTGTACTAAAGCTACTACAAATCTATCAAAGTGACACTATAAAGCCTGGAAATGAGTAACGTCTCCAATTTAAAGTTGTTTTACGTGCTTTCCTGTTAACAAACACATTCAAGACTGGATACTTTGACCATGTTTAAGGAATTTTAAAAAATTTCTCTCCCAACTCAAGTTGTCCATACAGACAGGTATAAGCAGCTTGTGCATTTTCGTAAATGGGAGCAAACTGAAATGTGGCCACTCAGACATAAAATTGAATTAAGGATGAAGAGGAAGCTTTTGTGTGCAGCACAAGCTTCTCAGTATCAGTGGTAATGGATGTCACAGGGTGTAGAGGGACACTGTCGATGACTCACAGGAAAGTCTTTTGGTGATTCTGTAGAAAAAAAAAAAAAAACATCTTTACTGCAGAAAAAGGATGGCAGTAATTCTGTGTAACATTTAGAAATAAAATGTTCAAATTTAACTTAACTATTTTGTGTATAAACAAATTGTGATTCCTATTAGAAATAAGCTTCAAGCTTAGTATGCCTTAGAATATTTTCTTTCGAGAATGAGAAAAGATCCCTGTTTTGCATCCAAACACTCTTTTTAGAGTGAAACCACAATTTTTTCAGAAATTTCTGACTCAGAATAATAAGTGTGTGTGTGTGTGTGTGCCTTTGATACATGATTATCAATAATACTTGACCAAGAGCTCAGGCAGCAGATGAATGCTTGGAGTATTTACTAGCATTGGTGACTTGTGTAAAGTAAAGAACTATAAATGTGAATCATATTCAAATTCTATCAGCCGTGGTTTGGCACAGCTAACTACAAAATCAACAAAGAACAATCAGCCTTTTCATTATGCTTTGGAGAAAAAATAATAAGATGTTAGACTAAGAATGTTCCTTTTCTGCCATGCAGCCATTCACATCTATTCATTATGTGGTGAAAATCTGATTATACTCGTTCAGAAGAATTAACCACATCATATTATTTAAATGGTCATGCAAAAGAAATTACAAATTTATCCCAAACTCGTTGTTGAAGCGTGAGGGTTTAGTGTTGCTTCCAAGTTTATTCTGGTCCACCGGAAGTGATGTAGATCGGATTAAACTGCGCAGGACCGTCGCGGGGACGTTTGCTTGTGCAGTGTTTGCAGGACGGGTATCCTCAATGCGTTACCTGCCTAGGGAGTGTACTGCGTTTCCTGAACCTTACCTGCTGCTGCGAACACTCACTTGAAGAGATTAGTAAAACAGTATGCGGTTCTGTTTCGGCGGTCTTTCAGTCAGGCTGCTTTCACGTTCATTAATATGTTAGTGTTTAACACACGCCTGTATTCGGCTGTAATTGGAAGCACTGCTCTCGGGATTATGTCAGCTGTGCTGCTTTCAGTGACACCAAAATAAACATGATCCAGGGGCAATGATCATGGTGGTTTGTCATAGAGTAAAGGAAAAAAGATTGTAGCATCCAGGTACAATGGACAATCGACGGAAAAAGAAGCTGACATTCTTCACCATTGGGCTTATGTTTCTCCTGAGTGGGATCGAATATGGTAAGATCTATCCTGGTTGCTATAGTGGTTCAGTTGTTTTCTGTTGCAATTTAAAAGAATAGGTCCTGCATACTTCCTGATGAGTAATAAAGTTACTATGCTACACTAACTTTCCACTGTCCTGCTGTGTTAAAAAGAAAAAAACAAAAACAAGTTGAGCTGGAACTACAAGTGGTGTGGCAAGTTCTTCAGTGTTGGAGCCTTTCGGTATTTGACATAGGGGAGACCAGGGTTGGTTATCTCATTGTTCGATATTGCCAAACAACAGGGCATAGAGTCATAAAGTTCAGTCTTCTAACATTGTTCACCCATTTAATTATCTAAAGCAATATAATGGTTAGCACAAAATTGTCAAGAGGTCCGTTGCGGCTGTTTGTTACACACTTACTCATGGTACGCTTCTTTTTTAAAAAGAGTTAGACACGTGTATGGTTATTTTCCCCTGTCCCCTTAACCCAGGTTATTCCTGGTACATTTCATCGTTTTTTTTGTGTTTGTTTTTTTTTGTGTGTTTTGTTAAATTAGTTGACAGTTTGCATAGAAAATGTCAGTGCTATAGTTTCCAGTGGGTCTGATAAAACATGCACATTCTGTATCTCTTTCACGCACCTTTCCCCAAAATAAATGGTTTAATCAATGGAAAAAGCCTCTGGCTTGCTATACATTTTTTGCAACATTAAATACCGTCGTAAAATTTGATTAAAAAAAATACAAAAATGCAATGGGCAGTGATGGGAGAGTGTAGAGATTTTATTGAAATTAAAACTAAAATAGTGCCGCTATCTTAAAATAATAATAATAATACACATTCTTCATGTCTGATTTCCTTTTTTTCTCCAAAAATCCATTGATATGGGACAGTGTGTCAGAGTTTTGTTGGTTTTTAACAAGTTTAGAAAAAGAACTATTGTTCCAAATGAGAACAAGACTGCAAGCTTTTGCCCAAATTACAAATGACCTCTGTAAGATGTACTGATCAAGAATATTTTTAAAGTGAACAACCAACCCTGGTCTCCCCTACTTCCTCACATTAGCCAATATGTGCCTTCTGATGACGAAAAAAAAACTTTTGCAAACATGTAGCATGCACTATAGATGTTCCATGTTTTAAGTCAAGAAGCTGCTGTCTAAGCTGAAATAAGTAAATATAATAGTACTTTTTAAAATCGGTTACTGGTTAATTTCACGTTTCAACGTTATGGGACATTTGACGGTGTCTCCATACAGGTGATTCTGTTATTCTTCACTAAAGAGTGAATATATTTTTCCATGAATATAGAACTTGTGTGACTTTTATGCAGAATTTCTGTTTTGCAGTTCAAGTTGTATTTTGGTTCATCCTTAACAGAAGTATATGATTCAACTTCCCTAACATGTAGCTTTATTTCCTTTATATACTTCAGTCTTTGTTGGCAGGGCTTCAGCAAATAACTTCCCCTCTGGAAATTATGAGAGCATGCTTTCTTGTGTCTTCTGACCCAAGAATTGAATTTGCATTGTAATAGGTCAGCATTATCCTTGTTTATGAGATAATGAGGGTGGAAGCCCTGACCGAAGCTGCAAGAGTTTGACACCACAAAACATTCTTACACACCTCTGTTAGCTTTTCTGGCATTTAAAGTCACGTGTCAACAAAAACACAGCTAACATGCAGCCTTGGTGAAGCGCAGTTAACTTTTAACACAGATAACTTTTAACACGGATAACTCATCATTACTAAGTTACAGAGTTTGTTCTGTCACAATCTTTGTGGTGCTGTTTTCAAGGATATAACCAAACATGATATTACTTCAAAAGCATTTTAAAAAGTGTTTTTAAAAGTAACTTTGCTTACTTGTCTCCCCAGCTGTCATTTTGCCCACCATATGGAGGTACTTGCAGACTTTAGATGCTCAGCCATACTTTCTAGGTTTGGCTCTGTCAGCATTTAGTCTAAGTGGCCTCCTCTCAGGACCTTTGTTTGGTCACTGGTCTGACAGAACAGGGACAACCAAAAAGATCATCTTGTTTGCCAACCTTTTTGAGATAGCTGGTGAGTCCATTTTAAAACTTGTTGTTCTATCAGAATGTTATCAATACATGTGGCTAACTTTTTTGTTGTTGTTGTTAACTCTGCAGGTAATTTCATGTACTTCATGGGGGTCTCAAAGTGGCTCCTACTTTCAAGCAGACTAGTGGCTGGTGAGTGTGTAAAAGGGAACACTTTGCCTTTTTATCCACTGGGTAGTAAATTAGAGCATTACAGTTATAGCTTAAAATGTTGTCACATAATATAGCTAAAAATGGGATTTTCAAGACAAAATATTAACTGTTTAGGTTTATGATCTGACGAGTCTTCCAGCTACAATAGGGGAGAGCGGGGTTAGTTGTCACACTTTTAACTCTACTGTGAATTGCTCATCATCAAAACATCTTTCAATAGTCACTCCTACATTAAATTGAAGCTTAAGGTGTTGGCTTTCTCATCCCTCTCATTTTCAGACTCATTGTAACAAAGAGGTAATTAACTATCAAAGAGACTCTGGCACATTGTAACAACCAACCCCTTCACAGGGATGGTTGTCACACACTATGGGCTGTTTGTCACAATATTATTTTAATGGAAAACACACACACACACACACACACACACACACACACACACACACACACACATATATATATATATATATATATATATATATATATATATATATATATATATATATATATATATTAAAAAAGGCACGAAGTTTGAAAGATAATTGCATTAACAAGTTGAAAGATTCATAATTTAATGCATCTTAACACAAAATGAGCAAGAAACATGAACAGGAAACACACCTATAGACCAGCCTACTATATATAACATATACATATATATATATATGTGATGACCAACCCTGACTGGAATTTCTTGCTAGCATCAAGGCTAATAACCATGTGTGCTAGTTAGCTAGCTAATAGCAATCTAAACTATAGTTTTCCCCTCACACTTTTTAAGGGTAACAATTGTTTTGTTATAAACCCATTGTGTGAAAGCCTTGGAGAAAAATACTGCGGAACTGAATATTAACAATTTGACATGGAAAACATAAAAAGTTCTGTCACCATGAGTTCAGCTGTCCTAGTCCAGAGAAGACTATGTGGGTGAGTTCTGATCCCATTTCTGTAAATTTCCATACCACATTATGAGAAACAGCCCCCTCTGGTGGTGAGATATAATGAACGTGACAACCAGCCAGTGTGAAGACTTACCTCATTTTCCTCCACTTTTAAATGCAGATGTGATTTTTTGAGTTCAAAGTTGATTAAAAAAACCTTTTATAAACTGTGATTTTTTTAGGTAAAGAGATTATTGTAAAATTCTTAAGGCTGCCCAATAGTAGCCACAAATCCCACACTTCAGGTTATTTATAATGTTTTGAAAGTTTGTAGCTCCATAATACTGTAAATCACTTTTTTTCCTCACTGTGATAAGCAGAGATGACACAAAACAACATGGATGTAAATCCTCTGCAGCTCCAGGGTCTTTCCTGTAATTTATTTGTGACATATGCTTTTTCCTTAGGCATTGGCACAGGTGCAGGCTCATCTATCTTTGGCTTCCTGACCAGAAGCACTTCCCCCGAGGACCGAGCCACTGTGTTTGCTGCTGTCATGGCATGTCGACAAGCTGGCCTTCTGATTGGTCAGCCCTCAGCTGCTTTCTAATGACAAATACAAATGAAAGTCTGCTGACCATATAAATGTTTTATTTGCATCCTCTACATACTTGCTTCTTTTTGCATGTGACAGGTCCAGCATTTAACATCTTCCTGAGGCTGTGTAACTTTCAACTGGGCCCCTTTTTGGTCAATAAATATACCTCACCAGGGGTAAGGTTTAAGTCTTGGAAATGCACACCACACATTATTTACTTTCAAGATTTTTTTTTCTGCAAAAAAGAGTCCTAACACCCATCTTTTCTTCTCCTATAGTTGTTCATGTGCTTGCTGTGGATCCTGCTTCAACTGGTAGTGATCTTTATGTACTGGGACCTACCACCTCTAGGGAGGGCAAAGTCCAAGGAGACTTCAGGAAGCAATAACAGGGAGGAAGAGAGTGAGCAAGAGGTTGTGGAGGAGACTAATAATGAGGAAAAGCCCCTCATAGGCTCCCAGGAGCTGGCAGGATCTTACGGATCAGTGGTGATATCTCCCCCTGCTGAAAACCACAGCTGTTCTGTCTCCAGTGCTTCACTCAACCATGTCTCTCCACACCTCTCTCATGAGTCACCAGAGTCCCAGGAGTCTTCCAGCCCCTTTAAGAATTTTAGCATATCCAGAGGTGGGTTGTTGACTGTCGTTGTCAAAATTAATCATTGCTTATTTATTCAATCTAACTTTTCTGGGTTTAAAGAAAAAGACTGAGAGTAGCTTTGTTTGTTCTGTGTGAAAGTGTACATTTACATGAAGCTGTTAAGATGGAAAGATTTTTAAAATGGGATGAAAGTGGATGGCAAACCGGGATATTCTCAGAGCTTCTGCTTCCCTTTGAAAATATAAATGCTGCAAATACTTTTACAGTGGTTTTGTTTTGTTTAAATTACAATATTCAAAAAATTAAGGCCCATGTTGCTTTTGCTGAGATATTTTGGTATGTCAAATGTAATCCATCAGAGTTAAAGAAATTTAAAATTTGGTGTTATATTTGCACAGGCCTGGATGTCACTGACGTCCTCTGAGCCATGCGGTCTTTTGTTTTGAGTATTTCTGGATGTTTTGAAGCCAGAACTCTTTGCAGTTTCACTAATTTTTCTCAGAATGTTTTGCAAACAAAACATTGTGTTTCCAAGCAAATTTGATCAGGTCTTGTCTTAAAAGCAACAGAGAAACTTAAAACCAAGTGGCAACATCTGGTGTGAAAATACAAGACCATGTGGAAGTGCTAAAATCTGCAGTTCGTTGATTGTCTGCTTGAGGCTGACTCCGGAAGCACAGAGCCAAAAAAAGCAGTTTTCACAGCCAAAATAAGCATATTTACAGCCTGGTACAAAGAATGTCTCCCGTCTGAATCGCTAATTTCACTATCAGCACGCACTGTACGGAGAGTGAATTTTTTTTTCTTACTCAACAGTTTAGACATTATTAAGATCGCCAGTTCGTCCAATCAGAGGCACAGCTCAGCTCAGCTCACATGACTAGCAGGTGCCTTATGGTTGTTACTGTGAAGACTAAAAGCCCGCCTCATTTCCAATATGCCCATACTGGCCGTTTTGCTTCAAAAATCCGTTTCAGAAACAGACGGGCGACGTTGCAGAGACTACATCCATTAATTATACAGTCTATGCTTAAAACATTTAAAAAATTAAGTTAAGGGAGGTGAAAATGAAGTCAGCTTTCGTCAGCATATCATTAAAATTGACTTTGTTTCCATCAGTGGGCCTTAACTTTTTTGAACAGTTTAGTTGCAGATTGTATGGCTTGAGAATCTGACAACTCTATTCTGTCATTCCCATTTGTTATCTTTGGAGAACAGCTATTGTTAGCATTCAACCACTTTGGTGCTAACACTACCGTTCAGTTCAGTTTAACACTATATAATTGGAAATTTAAGTCCTAGTGATCTTCTCAAATGAGACTGAAAATTTCAAGTCAGTGTATTTGTCAGATTGCCTCTGTGTAAGCCAGGGACAGAGTCGGTCTTCCCACACTAACGAATGGTGGCTGTCCCTAATGCAGCAGTGAACAAAATTCTTAGTCTATATGTAACTGATGTTGTCTTTAATCTGCAGAGTTCCTGAGAGAAGAGGTGGTTGTGCTGCTGGCTGCTCAGTTTATCACCCTTTTTAATCAGACAGCACTGGAGGTACAGTAAAGAAAGCATGACACACTCAGTGAGGAGTACTGAAGTGAGGAGAATAAAAACTTTGTAAATATGGGTATCTATGTATTTTGCCAACAGACCATGGTGACCCCGATGACACAGAGATACTTTGGCTATGGGGAGCTGGAGAACAGCATTATGTACTGTCTTTGCGGTGTGGAGGTGATTGCTGGCTTCTTGTTCGTGCGCTGGTTGAGCAGGCGTGTAGCCGAGCGGGTGGTCCTGGCCATCGGTCTGACCATCTGTAACATCTCTGGAGTCTGGTGCCTCATCTTCCTGGCTAACCCAATAGGTCAGAGTGCACCAAACCAAGTCCAAATGGATCAACCATCCTCACTCCTGATAATTAACTAATTCAATAATTCTTTTTTGTCTTCATTTTTTTCTATAGGTGGGTTCCCTTGGCAGCTGACAGAGTTCATCATTGGGGTGTTTCTGCAGGTTTTGGGTTTGCCGTTTGTAGCCGTGGCTCAAGTCTCCCTCTTCTCCAAAGTTACTGCAGAGAAAACACAAGGTGAGAAATTGTGCCCTCTAGTGGGACAAAATAAAATTACACTATTTTTGATTTGCTCAATTATTTCCAGCAGTTGATTTGGGCCGTCATAACTTCAGTGGCTATTACACTTTTGACATTAACCTCAGTGTCCCTGACTTAATTTTTTTTTTTTTTTTCACTTGCAGGTTTCAGTCAAGGAGTGCGTCGCTCAGTTGGAGGTTTGGCTACTATCCTTGGCCCTCTGTGGGCTGGTGGTCTTACTGAGAACATGTACATCATGATGGGGGTGATGATGGCGTTGCTAGCACTGCTAACGGTATGAAAAGAGAAAGGACGTAACGAATGTACATACATGTTTACACGGTTTGTGGCCCAAGTAGAGCTTTTTATATCGAAGTGTTTTTTTCTGCATTACTTCACAAGTGCAAGCAAGTCACACTTCATCTCCTAAGCTAACCGTATGTGCTGTAGATTTACTGTTCTTGAGCAAACACAGATGTTCTCAAAGAAATGTATGTATTTTAAATTGTTGGCTGCTGAAACAAAAGCCAAAGTGGATACAAGAAAACAGCTTGTTTAGATTCTCTAAATTCCTCTGTGTAGTAGGTCACTGGTTTCGTATATGTTGAAGACAGTTGCTGTCATGGTTTAACTCTGAATGTTTCTGTCAGCCCTTTAATTATGTATGAATGAAAGAGCAATTGCTTTTTGTTAACCCTCATTCTCCTAATGCACAAGACTAAGTACTTGCAATGGTTAAATTCAGCCCCATAATTAATAGAAATGTGGGTCTCATTAGTGTCTCAAGCTAAAAAAAAACCATGTTTTTTGTTTTTGTTTTTTTTCTTTATTCAAGCAATAAAAATGTAATTAGAACAAAAAAGAAACAAACAAACCACAGCAAAGGGTTTAGAGTAAGAAATAGGAAATGTGAGTTGACATCTTGTAGCCAGCAGCTTCTCATGTATTCAGGATCAAACAAAAATAAGAAATCAGTTGTAATGCCTGTAATGAAGCGTGAGCAAGCCGCAGCCCAGCAACCAAATATTTTCAGGATCAGTGAGAAAAAGGAAACAAAACCAGAGAGTGAGAGAAAGACTCGGTGTGTGCAGGTAAAATAAAGTCCACATTGTGCGTCTTTTCTAAATTGGCTCCACGATGAGCAGCCCTGACTTTTCTGTTGTGACTGTCACGGCAAAGGACGGGCTGGCAGCGTGGAAGTAGGCGCCGGTTAATCACAGCATCAAGCTTGAGAAAGGCTGCAAGATTCATATCTCAAAGAAATTAGAAACAGAGAATCACACACTTTATCCCCTTGTTTTTCTTTCTTTCTTTCTTTCTTTCTTTCTTTCTTTCTTTCTTTCTTTCTTTCTTTCTTTCTTTCTTTCTTTTGTTGAATAATCATATCCTGTTTTTGTCTCTTACAGCTGATGCTGGCTTTTTCATATGAGCGTCTGGTTGCACCCACTGAAGAGGAGCATGAGGATGACTCTGAAAACCGTGGCTGACCAGCAGACAATCTGTACAATAGTAAGAATAAAGGTAGCTTTTAAAATGTGATGGGCTACATCGAGTTAAAAGGGGACATTGGAGGACATTTTAAGAAGAATCAACCAACTTTTACAGAAACCTTCAACCTGTATTTTTCTCCTTTTTCTCAGTGCATGGTGGAGGTTCCCCCGCCCCACCCCTCACAGTCCCTCCACAGCTCCACACCTCACCATCTCCTCAGTGCTTCCCTGAAGCTTGGACCTTTCAGCTCTTAGATGCAGAGACTGAAATAGGACTGATTTGGTGTAAATATATATTTCCTATGGAAATATAGGATCCTGCTGGCATAACAAGGGCAGGCTTTTGAGGACAATGGTCTGTGTTGTTTTGTTATCCACAGCAGTGCATCATTCTGCCTGTGTTTCAGCACATGCACTGAAAGACTCATTGTTCTGTTGAGAAACAAGTAGTTGTGGATTAGATGACATACGTCCTATGCAGGACATAAGTAAGCCATTCTGCTCGATATGTTTTACCCATTTGTTTTGAGATAGAGGCAATTGAAATATTCATCAGCAAAATACAGAAAGTCTGAAATTCCACTGAGCAGTAGTTTTATACGTAACACTTTCCCATGGCTTCTTTACGTCTTGTGTAAAAGTTTTATCCATATCATTTATTGGTGCATCAGAAGACTTTATAGAATATTATTACACTCCACCTGTCATCTATCTGTCTGTTATTTTATTTAAGTTAACTGTTGAGCTGTACATTATTTACTGAAATCAGCCTCTTCAAATGAAGTCATGGAGTCACTTGAAGAAAAAAATCTGAACACTAACACAAAAGAATTTAATAAATGCTTTAACCTTTTGTCATCTGGTGGTGATGGATCTAAAACAACACAGTATTTTAACGGCCATCTGAAAACACTAAAAATACTGAGTTCACTCTCAAAGCTGATAACTAGACATCTTTCCAGTCTGAAGCTCATGTAGGACATATTTTCAACACAAGTGGGCGCTCTAAATCTTCTTGCTGAAGGGTCTCCTCGTCTCACCGCTGACTGATGATTGGTATGAATCTCAGTAAGAAATAAAAGCCCTTTAGGTTCAATACACTGTTACAAATAGATATCTGTTGGGCATGTTTGTTTTGTGACCAAAATTGGTCTTTATATTCTGTTTAATAACTTTATTATTGCTTTTTTTCAGTTAATTTTTTTTGTCAGGATTTATACACACAAAAACCGAAAGTACTTTATAAACAGTGGATATTTATTTTTAATTTATTTTGCATTTATTTATTAATTTTGTTGGTGGCACCTGACATGTACATTACATTTTGTATTCATTGTCACAAAACCGAAAATATAAACTTGCAGTATACTCAACGGCCTCAGTGTCATTTTTTTCTTGACAAACTGTTTGTGTGGGAAAATACTGGTGCCTTACCCCAGTCAAGTAATCGGCAGCACTGCTGTGTATGTGACAACAACAACAACAAAAATGTCCTTTTTGAAAAAAAAAAATTAACAATTAAAAATGTTTAAATTAGTACATGACTTAAATCATTTATCTTAGCTAGCTATTTTATTGTTTTGAACACATAAGATTGTGTGGGATCTCTTAATAACAAAAATTTAAAGGGCTGTGTCAGGACAGGTCAAGAAGTTAAAGTGTGATACACAAGGACCACAAATTAATAAAAACACGTAACAGTGGCCACACACAAACATACAAAGGAAAATATATTTTTTTTATCATAAAAAGTTGGAATTAATTTTATATATGTTCCCCAATTTAATTTTCCGGAATAATTATTATCTATCACCTTATTTGTTGAATTTCATATACAAAATATTCAAAATAAAAGTTGTTGATAAAAATGTTCATGTGCCATGTGAAAAATTAAAAAATAACCCTTAAATACAATACTTTTTTTCTCATGCAAAATCAAAACTAATTATGATTTAAACAGTATCGAAAATTTTAATTCAAATCTTGCATTTGATAATTAAAATATATCTTTACTTTTAAAAATTTTGATATAGGTATGGGTGAGGTTTTATCCAACACAAAATTTATACCTAGAATGAAAACATTTCTAAAAGTTGGTTTTACTTTCAAACATTGTTGTACAGTCATGCACAAATATATGATACATTTATATTTATTATGGATTTAGTTTAACTGATGACATATAAATTATTATAAAAATATTTTTATATATACATAAATTTCTATATTAACATTTTTTTATAAACTGTAAATAATCATCTGTTAATGTTTCTGTAAAAAGTGTAAGATTTAAAACATAGAATATTTTTAAAATAATGTTATATTTATTTTGTATTATTTCTAACAGAATGTTTAGAAATGCTGTATCGATTAATAATCAAATTCTTTCTATTCGAAACATCATATTTAAGAAGTGTTTAGATTAACAAATTAAAAGCATCTAAATGTTTTTTTTAAGAATTTAATTTCATTTTACAGCAGTTTTATGCATTAATTCATACTGAATATATCTTAGATATACAAACTGTTTGTATCATAATTTAACTTTGCATTTTAGATTAAATTTTTATTTATTCTTTTTTTTAAGCGAGACAAAAATGCAAGAACACACCTGCTGTTCATGATGTTTCGTATCACTGTTACAGTCAATAAAGTCACCGCTGGGTGCTGCTGTGACTTCACCAACATGTCTAGAAAGTGGTGGGTTGCTGAGATTTTTCTCACAGATGACGACATTTTGTCTGCCTGGTGATGCAGTGGCGAGGGGGCGTGGCCTCAGAGCTGAACTCTGCATGAACCCATTTTGATATCGGGCGGGGTTATGATATGTTATGACACAGGGCAAGTTACTGGGATATTTTAGGGTTTTGCTTTTTTTTTCCCTAGCCAACCTCCTCCCCAACTTACCCCCCAACACATACACACACACACACACACATTCACAGCCCGCAGCTGCAGTCTGACCGAACAGCGACCCTGCTTATCAGGGTCAGAGTCGTGGAACACGCCGTGTGTCACATCAACAGTAGTTGTCGGAGTCGGTTTGGTTGGCTTGCTCATCTTCCTCCTTCACCAATGGCAGGGATTGGTTACGAGGCATATCGCCCAAAATCCACGATGGCCATGAACGTGAACTCTTGGTGAACTCGGTTTTTCTTTTTCCTTTCTTTTTTTTTAACAACAAAAGAGGGCAGTGAGGGCAGAACAGTGGGGCTCTGTTTTTTTGTAATTTTTTTTCTTTGTAATCTCATTCCTCCAGGCTTGATCACTGATTGGATTTGTGAACGTGTTCGGCAAAATTGAAAGATGTACTGAGACACCAGGGCTTGAGCTTCCCCTAACATGTATATTTTACATGCACCACTGCAGCACCAGCAACCAGTCCTCCAACATATCTCCTTCTTCTTTCTTCTTGTGCACTTTACAAGACCCCTACCCTGTTCATGCCACTTCACAGTTCAAGAATAAATACCATCAACTTGGTCATTATAAGAGTTTCATGAAGCTAGTCGTGAAGGGTAATAAATGGACGGGAGTGCTCTCTGGCCTGAACTTTGGAACTTTCGAGCTGCCAAGCGTATGAAATATTTAGGATGTGCGCTGGTGTCAAGGATTCTTACTGTTTTAGCAAAAGCAGCTCAGGCCACGGGCAAATCAAAATGGTGGCATCTACAGAGACCTGTGAAAGTATGTGAGTGTCTCTGCATGGGTAGCACTTGAATCCGGTGTTAATAATGCATGTGTCACTCAGAGGAGGTGCGACATCCAGAAAGCGAGACGGTTATGGAAAGGAAAAGGGAGAAGTAGAGCGCTAAGGTTGTTGCAATGGAAGGGTAAAAGATGGGACAAAAACTTCATCTTAAATACAAAATGATCTCACATCAAAGTTCACTTGAATTCACTGTCTTTAGTTCCAAAGGTCATCTGAAGAGCCCGGTTTTGTTTGGTTGCTGTGAGAGATGGACCTCTTCCAGAAAAGCTCATTTCTGTCACCCAGGGCTGTGACAAGCAGCAGATTTTTTTCCTTTTCAAGGTTTCTAACAGGAAAGCTCGGTTGTGTAACGCTTATTCTGACTGAATGAATAATTAAGCGTGTGTAGCCTTTAGCCAGGGCACCCTGGGCTGAGTTGTGCAAGAAGTTAGCCAGCTGCTAATGCTTTTGAGGGTTCTGTTTAGCCATTTAGGTCACGCTTCAGTCATCTTCATTGCTGGAAGTTTTTCTTCCAACAAAATTCATCCCTCTCTCTTTCTCTCTTTGATCTTAAAACATCATACACTTACTCTGGATTTGTAATTCTGACGGTCTTTTTGACCTTCTGACATCGCGCTGCTTCTGTTTCATGTCCTGACCTGTGTGGTCCAAGAGAGCAGAGCAGCACAGGAGGGATTAAGGATACTTAATGTCACATTTTATACCTTTTCAAACTTTTTAATCTGAATCCTTTGAAATCCTTTCATTTGGCTGTTTTTGGAACTCAAAGGGGGAATACTCTTTGCACCACTCTCTGTTGCACCATCCTTCCTTCATTCTTTTTTTTCTTATGTATGCTCTGTGGTCTGCTCTTGAGGGATATATAGATGCCTTTTAGTAAATCTGTTTAGATGTCTGATTTGCCTCCACCCAGTGATGATCCTTATGTGTTTGGTGTTAAAACTATTCACCACTTCTGAGCCTCTCTAACCTGCATCGTGAATATTAAACATGTGTAATATGAATGACTTCTGGTCAGACGGCCTCTGACAGAATTCCCATAATAACTTATGAGAGTGGGAAGCGCCATCAACCAGACATTTTGGGTCTGAAATTGTCAGAACCCAGTGTAAGGGGTGGAACTTTTTCATCACTGGTTGTTTTTGAAGTTATTAAACTTACATGTTTTGCCCATATAGGCGCATGACTGGCTTGACTGACAGGCGGGCAAACATGAACAAAGTTAGCTTTTACAGTATGTCACCTGCTGATGATAGGCTTTAAAGCTCTGCATCAGAAACATGTAGCTAACTATCATGCAGACACCACATGTATTTATACAATCTGTGATGTGGTCTTGCAACAAACAAAATAAATTCAGTTAAGATCTAAACAGTTGTCTTGTGTGTGCCTGCCCTGAGACAGTTGAGAGTAGGGAGGATGCACAAAATGTGGCTTTATTTTAAATGGGAGTTCAAATAAACAGATAGCAGAAAATGTCCCAATAGAGTCTGGCTCTAGACCTCACCCCTCAGGCCTCTCAACCCCTCTCGAAAACGTATTTATTTCCAAAAATTTGAGTTAAAAAAGCACTTTTTCAGTTAGCCTTTGAACACATTCTATGTCTATCACATTCTATCAAAATTAAAGTTTTATTTTAATTTTTTCTTAGTGTATAAATTTGTGTACATTTTATTTTTTTATTCTTCACTTTTGCATGCAAACACTTAAAAAAATCCTAATATTATTTTATTTAATGTATTTTTAAAAAAAATATATTCTCATTATTTTACATAATCTATTTTTAAAAATATATATATTCTCATTATTTTATATCATGCATTTTTTCTTAAATATTCTTCTTATTATTTTGTATTATCCTATTTGTTTTGGAAGGTTTTTTAAACTATTGCATCAACAGACAAAGATAAATTCCTAATGTAAAACTACTTGGCAATTAATCTGATTCTAAAAATTAAAACATGTACAGTGTGTCATATTTTCTAAGATTCTGAAGACCTAGGAGCACATACCACCACAGTGGCCCTTTTTCCCCAAGTCCAGAAAAACGTTTCAGTTTGTCTGAGATTCAAGTAAAACTCATCCTACGAGCCTGTCTGTAAGAAAAATTGTTATATATGATTGGAAGTTAGATCAGTATAAGGCAGGTACCCCATGTATGGAGGCTATGGTCATCATTGCACTAGACATATGATTGATTCAGGTCATTCTCCTCTCTGATTTTCCTCACATATCAAGTCTCTCTAAAGCCGTCTTATCTTAATAAAGAAAAAAGCCCCAGAATAATTATTTTTAGGGGAAAAAAATAAGAAATATCCAAATATGTCACTTCAACTAGAAATTGTCTGAACCCTTTGCTGCTTCTTTGACTGTGACCTATTCCCTACCATCACTCGCCCACGCACCCTCAGCGCACCTCCACCCTCATCTGTCCCCTCTGCTCCCAGAACAGAGATTACAAGCCCATCTGTATCATCAGAGCCAGGCTCGGGCTAAGCCGATGGGAGCCGTGCTCAGCAAGGCACTGCTGCAATTGTTAACCCTGATTAACTTGATGTGTCACTCAGTAGAGGGAACAGTGTGAAAATCAAGCCAGAGCCGTGACCCAGTGCCCTGCTGCTGAACCGAGGGGGAATTGGGCAAAAACTTGGGGAGGGCGGATGAGCAAAAAAAAAAAAAAAAAAAAAGAAAGAAAGAAAAGAAAAGGGAGGGAGAGAGAAGTGGAAGCAGAATGAAAAAAGAAGAGCGATGGCAGCGAGATTAAGGCCCAGAAGGTTACACAGGAGGAACATATACACGCACGTTAATATCTTTCTTTGTTCTTGTGTAGTGAGAGTAGAGTGTCAGTAACCGCATAGACCCCAGCTGCAAGCATAAATCGGTCTGACTTTTAGTTCAGCTGCTGCATGCTACATCAAAGATTCAGTCCTAACTATAGTACGATTATCACTCTACAAAGCAGATGTTTGCTGCATGATATAAAGTATGTATATTCTATAAGTTAAGAGCTCATTCATTTCACGTCCCTGAGGCACAGCTGACTTTTTCCCCTCCTGCGTTTGCTTTGCTTTCATCACGATAACAAACTCAGATGCAATCTGTTCTTATAAAACGGAATTAATGTCATCTCTGTGTTCCACTATCACATCTGTGTATGAAGCGTTAAATAATTAAATGTAATTAAACTCAATGTCAGATAACATTTGAACTTTCTCTATATGACTGGCAATGATAAAACCCACGCCTCATTAAATAATTACCGTGCTGCGGATAATGCTCTATTATATGGTTCTCACTTTGATGGCCTTTGAATTACTCCTCATAGAAATGCTCAGAGTGAAAATATTAGATGCAGTTTTGGATCTAGATCATACCTAGAAAAACATCCTGACTGATGAGTCAGTTTGAAAGGTCAAGTCAGAGCACATGTCAACATTAATGTCGGCTTTGATATTTCATTCATGGCATATTGCTGCAGTGAGTTGGCAAGAAACCATCAGGCCATGTTGCCTGCAGGATTTTAGCTTGCGTGTTTGAATACCAATTGAATGTAAAAATACTGAAAGTAGAAAAGCTGGTTTGCTTTGACATAATGAAGCCTAATATAAAAGGTCTGTTGCACATATGTTTTTTAATTAGTAATTTTCATAGATCAAATAGATTTGTAGCATTAACTATGTATAAAATCTTAATTACAAGCTTGAGAGAGAAACCAACCTTGAACTGCTTCTTCAGCTTAAACAAATATAAAATAAGTACAAATAAATGTTCATAATACAAACAAATGAGCTGAACACAGTCGTGTTACGTACGTTGGTAAACAGCTGGATTATCCATTTGAATGACCTTTTGACATTTCCTCTACGATTATCTCACTGCTGTGTCCATCCAAGCATGAATGAACCTGAAGTGTGAAGGAATGTGTCACATTTGTAAATGTTTTTATCCATCTCTTGGATCTCTGTTATCTTAACTAATTGAAGAAGGGTGATAAGTACAGAAAATGACATTGTCAAAGACATTATTAGCTGATACAAGTCAACCCGACATTCAGATGCTCTATGAGGTACATGCTATGAATGTCCCACCAGCCCATCCCCCTTTCAAAATAAAAGTTCTAATCAGAGCTACTTTAATAGATGCCAATATACACCGACATTTTTAACCCGTAGATTATATTAAAAAAATCCTGATACATCATTTTTTTTAGTGTTCACTAAAATGTTTCTATAAAGTACAAGCAGTTTTTTGTAGTCTTAGAATATAAAAGTAAGGGTTAGGGTCAGAGTTCACTTTTAAACTCGGACAAACAGGTCCACAGTAATAACAAAGCTGCTGACATTTTTAGGAGAGGATGTTTTCATGTTTTTTTTCCACATGTGGTAGTCTGAAATTATAAACTCTTCAAAATAAACTATCTAAGCTTTAGACTCGAAACAAAAAATGTGCCATCATCGCTCCAAATTTAGCTCACTTACATTATCTGCTGATTGTTTTTAGGATTGATTTTAAGATTATTTTAATCATGTCGAAGACACAACATGGACTGACACCTTTCTACATTCTGGAGCTTTTGTCCTCATATGAAAAAAATGAAGGAATTAATAAATAAATAATTTTCAGAATTGCAAAGGGCCAGAGATTGAGCCCTGAGGAACACCTCTGACCTTACTGAGATCCTCTGCTCAAGACTTGTTTTCACAGAAATTATTTGTGATTTTCTCTCATTTTAACTTTAAGCAGTTTAATTTCTTGTACTGCTATAAGAGCTATAAAAATAAAGCTTTATTATTAGTTATAGGATGATACTTTTATGCTTTCTCAGTGAACCCCAAACAAATGCAGAGATAATGACATGTTGAACCCTGAAACAACCCCAACAAGCCCCACCCTCCCACAGCTCCTGGCCATTTCTCCTTTGACCTAATAATTAAGCAGCTTTTGGTTTTATAAGTTGAGAAGCAGCTTTGCCAACCTGCAGTGACAAATCTCTCTCCACTGAACCACGGCTGCTACTGTCTTACCCGTAATGCATGGATGCTTCCAGCTTCCTTGTTAAAGTCCAAAATCTTTTATCATCCCGCTTAGAAAGTAATCCTACTCAGCCAGCAATCATAAACAGCCTGCAGCTGAGCAGGTTTTATAAGCTGACCTTTTTTTTGATTGATGACATAAAGTGAGATTTTTTAGATTTTAATTGCAGTCTTGAGTGAATATTTGAGTATTTTTTTCCCTGTCTTTATAAAAACAAAACTAGGGGACAGAGCCAGGAAAATGTGATGTATATTCACTTTTTTGGTGACTGTGTTTCAGCTGCCTGACTAACAAAGTGAGCTAATGGAATACTAGAAACTTTGCATGTTCTTGTCTTTTTACTTAAATCCAACAGATCTGTAACATACATATCATTGTATCTTGTATTGCATGTTGGATTTTTTTTCCCTCCAGGAAGCCATTCTGTCCATTTATTTTAATGCGGCGGGGTTAAGACACTCCCTCCCAAGTCTTTGTAATTCTGCAACAGAAAAAAATCCCACCAGGAAAGTCAGCATTTTTGCAAATTTACTGTCATTAAAATGCTTTACATTTTATCAGCACAATGTAGGCCAAATGGTTGTATAAGTCCACCATTTATTGTAACAAAAAAATGAAAGCCTCCAAATTAAATTGAATCAAATATCAGGTTTTTGTTATTTTATTTTATTTTATTTTTTGCTTGAGTTCTGCTAAAATAAATAAATAAATAAATAAAAATATATCTCCATATCAGTCCTTACTCCTATTGTAAATAAAGGCACCGAGCCCAAAAGATGCTTAAAACATACAAAAGTTTTATTTGATCATTTATTTTAATTTTAGACGTTTCCAGTTTTAAAATGTTTCTCAAGTATACACTTGACTCACTCCTACATAGAGCCCTTCATTCTTCAAAGTGTCAGTGCAGAAGTGCTGTGTGTGCATGTGCATCCGCTTGTATTGCTGTTGGCTTAAAAAGCACTGAATTGTCTGGGTTCATATTATAACCCATACCTGTATAATATTACAAATCATCCAGACTGCTCAGCTCATCTGGGACAGGTCTACTTTCTGCCCCCAACATCAGGACCAAACCAGTTCTTTTATATTGAGGTTGAAGACCAACCTGTATACAGCTGCCTTTTAATAAATTATATTAGTAAACATATTAATTATTACAACAATAAACTATGATTACATTAAATTATTGGTTACAAAATAATTTAATGATTTTGAGATGTCTTCCTTCAATGTGTAGTTCTGTCATGATTCTTTGAATGTCCTTGAATTTTTGTTTCTGAATATGTCAATAAATAATCACTCCCAGTCTTGACTCATGATAATGTAGTGAACTTACAAGCCATCTAGTTAAGTGTCCTGCAGAGTTTGTTTGGTTGAAGATTTAAAACTTGAACTAACACTCAAGTTAATCTTCTTTTACTCAGTTAGGATAAGTCGACTTGAGTGCTAAATGACTTAATTATGATTTTTTTATGATGTAACATGAAAACCCTATCTAGGAGAAGTTTATTTATTAATTAATGCGGATGTTTCTTTAAGAGATTCTTTCACATCATGGGGTAGAAAACAAGATATGTTCGTTATTGCGTGCCTGTTTTGCTTGTTTTGTTCAGTCAAACAACACAAATACAAGTTGGTGTTTGCTTCAAAATAGACATTGAGTTTGTAAAAAGCAGGAAAGTTACTGTGAAAATACCAAAAAGTATTTCTCCAGCAAAGCTTTTATTATTATTATTATTATTATATTTTTTTTATTTATTTTTTTTTTTTTTCAGTACTCGTACTCATGTAGAACAAGAGATGAGAGTTCTTCTGACCTAAGGTGTCATCACACCCTGAGCACAGCAGTTACAGGCATCCGTCTCCAAATGTGAGAGCCTTGTTTGTTCAGGTTTTGGGCATAGTTCTTTCTCAGCCTGTTTGGGTTAGATGGGGTGGACGTTAAGAGAAAGGGACAAGAGTGGGTGGGTGGGGGAGGAGGGAGGGAACTTGTGAAGCAGGAGCCTGTTGGAGGCTGGAGGAACCTTACAGTCCTGAGACTCCTCAGCATTACAAAGCAGTGACCCAGGATTAAACGAGGTGGACGGTAGCAGTTTGATTTGATCGGGCGGTGCTGTGCTGTTAAATCACTCATTAAATCCAATTAGGTAGAGGTGTTTGGAGACAGTATGGAGGGCAAGTAAGGGGGTGATTGGGCTTTGGTCTGACTGTGCCTAAGGAAGGTTGCGTGCTAGGTTGAGCAGGTGACAAAAGTCCAGTTCTGAACTCCTGACCTAGCCATGGGACCTATTTTTTTCTCTCACTCTTTTTTTTTTTCCCTTTTCGTCTTTCTCAGATACATACTCGCCACTTTCACCTGCCACCTTTGTGTCTCCGTGAGGTGTGAGGGTGCTGGGTGTCCTGTGACATGGCTGACACATCAGGAAGTTAATGCAATCATTTCAACTGAACGGAAATGCAAATTTAGCCTGTCAAGCCAATTAACATCTTATCACATTAAAAAGAAACTGCTGTCTGAATTTGGCCTACAGACAATTGGAAAAAAAAATCAGTACCACACATTCATAACACCATCTGACAGTGGCTTCTTGACAACCTCCCTTTAAACCTTCACAAACAAATAATCACTGACAAGAGGCCCAACCAACCCTCTTTGATTTAATTATCTGTCCAAAGTTTCCCGAAAATCTTCAATTAACTCACTTTTAGACTTCAACTTTTCTTCCTCTGTTGTGGCACAAACAAATTAGGACAGATAACCTGAGTCACTCTTTTCTCAAAGTCTCTCTGATTTCTCTGATCTTATTTGTGTCCCTCTCTGTTGCAATATCACTGCTTTGATGCACATTGTTTTTCCAACTCATCGTCTGCTGTTTGTACCTATCTGTGATTCATCTTCCTGTCACATCTCTGACTCAAAACCTCCTGCTGCTTACCTTGGCAGTACACTCTCCGAAATGCACCATAAAACCTTAACAACTTTCAACAAAATAACTAAAAGTTATCAAACTGTCTTTATATACAGTTTTGTTGATAACAATGAAACATTTTATTTCATTATGGCCGATGACATCAAGGTGACACCAACCCTATCATGCCTTTACTTGCTGAGCAATCATAGTTTTTAGTCTACCTTTCCTTTAGTATGATGAGAACAAAACAACATCCATGCTTGTTTCAATCTGTATCAAAATGATTCATGTGTATCATCTTTATAAGACCACTGTAGAAAATGTTTACAAGACAAAAAATGTTGGTAACAAATGACTTTATGTTATAGTCATTGGTTTATCTATTTAATTACATTGGTAAATTTATTTGAAGCATAAATCCATTGGACTGGACATTAGATTTTAAAACTGTAATCATACAACTGACTGGCAAATTTCCTTTCACCCAGGGCTTTTAATAATTAAAATTCATATGAATTTCAATTATTAAAAGCCAACAGTGAGTCCAGCAGTGATTTGACTCAAGAGTCCATGAGCGGATTGAAAAAGTGATTGAAAGACATATTTTCTTTTAAATTTATTTTACTTTAGTATTTTAAAAACCAAGTATGTGACATTATGTGTTCACCTGTGATAACAACTAATTTCTGGAGGTTTTTTTTGAACAGTTTGTGCTAATTAATTTATATTTCAGTATTTCTTGATCTTAACTGTCAGTATTAGCATTGTGTTTATACATATTTGTAATAGACTTTTATAAGATCTATTTTTGCTCAAACTGAGATAAAATACTTACCATGGTTTCTGGTTCTTTAATGAAAGCAACAGCCGTGGTATACATTTGTGGAATTTTCTCATAAGTTAAACTCGTTTCTACTGGATTTTAGGCTTGACTACTACTACTACTACTACTACTACTACTACTACTACTAATAATAATAATAATAATAATAATAATAATAATAATAATAATAATTTATTTTCACTTGGCTAGGTGTGTGTAAAAAAAATACTCAGTTTAGTTGAGCTTTAAGGCAACCCAGTTACACAACTTCGAAATAAAGAAAATAGTAAATTACCACACCAAAAACATTGCTTGTGATTATACTTCCTGGTCAGTTTTCATTAATTTTTTATTCTTGGATATCTTTCAAATTTACACATTATTCTGTAGTATTGCCATAATCTAAATGTGTTCAATAAATGTACCATTATGTTTTGCAAGGTTTTTTTATTTTGTGTTATGACAATAATAATCCTGATACCATGACAGAATTACTCTTTGGAATTACCCTTGGGTGACCTTTTTTTAGTGCAAGGACATTTCTTCCTGTATCTGATAATATTATATGTCCTTAAAGGTTAGAAATTTATTTATTTATTTATTTTGTATGCCAGTCATAAAAAATAAGATAATGAATGAAAAATAAGTGAATGCATAAATATTTTTCAGAGGCGTAAAGGACCGGAAGTTGAGCCCTGAGGAACACCCCTGACTTCACAGTACAGTGTAGCGCTCAGGTTTAGAAAAGCTATTTCAATTAGGCTTTATAAAAATCAGGCATTATAAAAAAAAAAACAGACACACTCATTTTGAAAACCCATGACTGAATTACATGTTTCTCTTCAAGTACTTCTGTAAATATTTAATCTAAAATCCTTTCTGGTTTCTGTCTGCTGAGTTCCTTAAAATCAGACAAGATCACAAACCAAAACTTGAAAAATTCAAAGCTGTCGAGACATCTCTGGCTTTTAAGATTTAATGTTAAAAGTAGGAAGAACCATCATGATCAAGACATCATCATGAACTCTTCCTTTAAAGAAAACTTGCTATTACAACTAAATATAAGTCCGTTTTTTCCCACATTTTTTTCTCATTTTCTCAGCACTGGAGCTTGATTTGTAGACTCCACATGTAGCTTAACACAATAACAAAAAAAACCAACATTTTCTCAGAAACTCATGTCTTGTGAAACACTGAAGATATTAAATTGGAATAAGATAAATTTTTCTCAGTAAAGTTCATCATTATCTGGTATATAAAGAAAACATTTTAAATACTTGCTATAAGAGGTTTTAAATGAATATTTTGTAAACTTAGAATACAGCCTTTCTTGAACTTGTATTGTTTCAGTTGAACAAATTTTCTTCCCTACTTCATGCACAGTCTTTGATTCTATCCACCTTCTGATCTTAGTGATCCTCTTATAAAGTTTTAGTCTGACTCATGTATCACAGAGTCAGTTTATCACAGACTGTAAAACGTTCACTCTTGATTTTCCTGGTGCTCTTGTGTATCTTCTCGCTCTTACTATGTGCAGACATTTATTGGTTCCTTCTGGGTCTGCACACAGACTACATTTGCTCCTATATCTTTAAAATCCTCCAATGAAAGGACTTTTTATGGCCTCTAGAGCAGCTTTTGTTATCTGTCCCTCAGGTCAGACAGTCACTGCTGGCAGAAAAGTTACAGGATCTCTTTTTTATATGAGTCATAGTGAAAGGATTTAAAACTGAATTTATGTTGTATCCTGGTGGATTTAAATTTACAGGTCCAGGTCAAATGTTCAGGCACATTATTATTATTATTATTATTATTATTATTATTATTATTATTATTATTATTATTATTATTATTATTATTATTATTATTATGTCCACTGTATTTCTGACTATTTTTTTTTAATACAGCTTATGCCATTAGTATATTACATTGCTTCTTGATGCATTATTTTTACAAAATTTACTTTTCTTTCCAATCTTTTTTATTTGCAAAAATTAATGAAACAAAAATTAATGAAAAAAAAGCATCATTGAAGCCATCTTGCGACAAATAATTATATTACAATCATAAATTAAAAAGAAACAGTGAAAACAATAACACGCTCAAAATTACATATTAAACAGCACAATGATTGATATTCTGTTGAGAGATTACATTTACATCTTCTTTTTAAATAGCAACCGCAAAATCACTTCAACACACTTTGTGATTCGTGATATTGATGGTGCGAGACTAAGATTTAAGTTTGCAACTGAAAACAGTATAAAATTTTGACGTAAGCTATGACACTATATGAACTGAATTTAATCTAACATCTTAGATTCATCATTCTAATCTCATGTAAATAAATACACATACATAACAGTAAAGCTAATAGCATGTTGTAATGTGGTGTTCTTTTGAGGGCTGTCAACTACATATGATATTATGGAATGTTTTTTCTTACTTCAAGGTATTTTTCATTGGAGTGAATTTTTTTTCCATGAAATCACGTCATCTCCTTGTTTAGTCACTTGCCAACCCTGCATTTGTCATTAAAATTTCCTATAGTGGCTTTAAATGTGTTGGCTCCTGTATCATTATTATGTAGCCTGCGATGCAAACCGTTATGCTCAAATTGAGATATTGAATAGTATCATCTTGTTAAGCCGAAGTTTTGAAAGCAAAGTCCTGTAGGCAGAGAGTCAAGACTCACCAGGCTAAGTTCAACAGCCCTGAACAGAAGAGTCTGTCTCCTCTATAATCTCACTGCGCGGCTCAAAGTGTTTGAGAGTCTCTGCACATGGTTCCGCATCCAAAAGTTCTCAAATCAAAGTAGTTCTTTATTCATGATAAGATGTCCTTCAGGGTTCAGGTTTTTTTCTTTGTAGAATGTGCCTTGAAGTTAATATTTACTGAGTTATAAAGGAGGATGTTGACAGCACCGATCCAGCCTGCCTTCAGTGCGTGTTAGTATAAAAACAGAGCACAGAAGCCTTAAATGCCACACAGCGACTGAACTCCTCACCCTGTGTTTTTACAGACACCGGTCACAGTGTCCTTTTTAAAATGGCTGCCAGTGAGCTCAACAGACACAAAGGAAGTCTGCAGAGGTCTGGGATCAGTGGGCAGCAGGGTCAAGGTGGAAGTGGTGACTCATTGTATATGTGAAGGGAATGGGAGGCTGTGCTCAGTTTGCCTTAAACAGATGGCTTGCTGCCCTAGTTACACTGGGATATGCAGCTATCAGGAAGTCCTCCAGGCCTTCACTGTCACAATAAAAGTCTGCAGTAACCTTTCGCTGACCTCTGATTTTTTCATACTGTGCTCTCTGGGTGGTTGTGATCCCTAGCACTGCGCTGCTGAGGACCACTCTGCAAACTCCTCTCCATGTGAAACAATACAAACAAGTTTCACAGCGTATTAGAGCGTTATGTCTTGCTTTCTTTATCTACAAAGATGGCTGATGTGGACAGTTATGCCAACCTCTTTGTCAGTTCCGCAAGAAACCACGAGAAATCTTTCCTAACAGGCTCTTTGTCCCAGAATAGATGACAGCTTTGACACTGATGTATCATGTCTCAGTGGTTCAGACGTGGAAGGGCGGCCTGCCTGGGCTTGATGCGGTGCAGGCAGCCAGCCAACAGAGGTATACAAGGAACATGGGGGATGGGGAGGGGGACCTATTTAAAAACAATCCTATCTGTGGATCCACTGTGGGCTAAACAAAGGATTGGACTCATTAAGATAAGAGTGTCCACGAAAGCAGACCAGTTGTTATGTGAAAATGCCAACAAGGAGGCCGCCAAGAGGCAATGGCCCATTTTCTCTCTCTCTCTCTCTCTCTCTCTCTCTCTCTCTCTCTCTCTCTCTCTCGCCATCTCCCTCTAAATAGCAGTGTGTCTTCCCTGTGTTTCATATGTATCTGCCCGTACTGGGCATGCTCACTGGAGCCTCTTGTCTATTCCCCTTCATCACATCCGTGTTGCCAGCTGTTTTTCTGCTGCTCCACAGAGCAGGAGTAAAAACATGAGGTAAAGCTAGAACAGCCAGATCTGGTTAAAGTTTGATGAAAAAAAAGACCCATAATTTTATTTTTAGGTTTAATTTATTTATTTGTGTTTTTTTTCTTTATTACATTTCCTGTGATTTTTTTTATTTATTTTTTTCTATTTTTAAGTTTTTAACTAAGAACCTGACAAAATTGTCTGAATTTGTATGCTGCATCAATGGGCCTTTTCAACCATTACAATCCATGGAGTCTCTTCTTTTGGCTGGAAATGATTTAATATTTCTGTCAAGACTTGTCAGGTCACTGTAGCTAGTTTTAATTGTAATAATTCAGCACAATAATTTGACATATACACTTGGTAAGATCATTTTTTGTTGTGCACCAGAATTGTTAGAATCAGTTGCATGTGACAATGACTCACTAATGAAATACAGCATCTATTTAATAGATTTAAGCTAAAAAAAAATGATAAGGAAGTAATTATCACAATATATATATATATATATATATATATATATATATATATATATATATATATATATATATATATATATATATATATATATATATATATATATATATATTGTGTTTTTATTTGACATGTGTCAAATGAGTTAATATTTAACAAAATCTCAATGTTACACTACAATATAAAAATAATCAAAAACATATGAAAGAACATAAAACAATGCATGAATTCCAATTTGTTAAAACAAACAAAAAAATATAGTAAAAAAATACATGTACAAGAATTGACCACATACATAAAATCAAGTGATTTAAATTTTTACAAGAACAAAAAGGTCATTAAATTTTACAGATTTTATGCATTTTTGCCCCTAAAAGTAGATTAATTGTTAATAACACTTTCTAAGTAAAGTTACCGTTAACTGTTTTTTTCAAAGAATACAGAACAAAATTTAAAGAATTATTATAGAAAGTGAACAAAAAACTATTCATCACATTCAAGCTTTTTCCTCTCTTGACACTTTTTTTTCCTACATGGAAGGTTGAATGTAGGAATTGGTTGCTATGGCGTTTTATTGTTTCTCTCATCATTAAAAAAAAGGTAAAATAATTATGGTTAAATTATGGTTACAAATTTGCTACTAATGCTGTGGTGAGATTTTTGTTCCGGTTTAACTTCATGTCATTAACTGCCTCCCTCACAGCACAGCAAAAGATTTCATAGTCTAATGTCAGTGTTTTACTTGTCATCATCACTTCAATCAATATTTAAAACTCTCTATGTCAGTTTGTAAGTAGAAACAACATCCATTACCCTCTGCATCATAAAAATTCTGAGTTAAGACTTTATGACATTTCCAATTGAATTCATGCTAAAACAGAAACAGAACAAAGACCTCATCAATATGTTGTCTTCCCTCCGTTTCTTGTCTGTCTGCTTATGTGGTATGTATTCATTGTTGCTCATACACAAATGAAATGAAGTCACAGATTCATAAGGGTATTTGAGTTTAACTGAAAAGCAAAAACGGAGCAATAAATTTACTGAACATTTTCTGAATAACATAAAAAATACATGAAAATTGGTTGATAAAACTGGAAACAGTCAATAAAAAAAAGAAAAAAATGTTATGGGTTACATCCTTTGTGAATTTGATAGAAAGTGTCCATATCGAGAAAGTCTGATTTGTTTTCAGATATGAACATTTAAACTTTAATTTGAGCTGAGCCAAAAAATGGGATTGGGATTAATGTTGGTAAAATCTATAAATCAAAAAGATTGTTGCGTGAGACGGTTCTTGTATAAAATATCATCATAGAGACATGGAGGAATCCAGAAATATGGAGCTGTCTCTTATTTCCTGCCGCTTTGTGTGTTCTCCATACAGCAGAGCCTGTGAGCCTCTGGACACAGTCAGAAAATAAGGAGGACGCTCCCAACTCACAAACAACTACTCTCGTATACGTAAAACGTGTCAGACACGTGTCTGAGCTTTATAACGACTGAATAAAAAGAAGCTTAGCTGTAAACTCAGACACCATGAACTCTGCATGACACAGGGTTCACACAGAGGTTATTGGTTCAAATTAGCTGGAAGATCTACAGGGACCACTGGGGCAGTTTGTTTGAGCGCACTCATTCTCCACTAGGGGGCAGTGTATTACTTTGTGTTGAATGTTGCTGCTGCGAGGGGCTGTGCGATGAATGAGCGCAGAGAGAGTGAGAGAGAGATGACCCCATGATGAACTGTAAATCTGCTGGGAGCTCAGCAGGGCACTGCTGACTGGTTAAATGCCAACGCTCCACCTGGAGGGGAGAGCAATGACGATAATTCATCTGTATGCATGTGAGCACCTGAGAGGTTTATTCATGTGCCTGTTTCTGCAATCATCTGCATATAAGCATTCATAGTTTCATGAGAGTTTTTAAATGTATATACTTTTAAGGGGTTCTTGGTAGAATCAAAAATATTCCAACAATATCATGATATTATAATACTGCTGTACAAGAATGGGAAAAAGGCAGTATAAACAACAGAAAAAAATCAAAGGCATTTGAAATACAGATCTTTGTCTTCAGTAATTCAATGATTTGAGAAGGTTTATTGTTCTTCCAAAGCATGTTAATTCATGAAAAGAAACAAAATTTCCTCAATCACTCCCTCTCTCTCTCTCTCTCTCTCTCTCTCTCTCTCTCTCTCTCTCTCTCTCTCTCTCTCTCTCTCTCTCTCTCTCTCTCTGCCACACTGCCCGACAGCTTACAGCAGGAGAGATGCAGAGCATTCAGGTACAGGAGACAGAAGGGGGTGGGTGGTGTGAAGTTAGCCTTCACAGCAACTTCTCATCACTGGATGAGTTCAAGCACATGGTACATTTCTCTTAATCATGAAGGTTGGTTGAGTTGTTTAATAATACAAAGCAGCTCCATTTAATTGCATCTCATGCAGCAGTGTGTGATAAAGAGACTGAAAAATAAGAGACTGTGGCAGTTCCTTATAGAAAAACAGTGCAGAATTAAACTAGATTAACTCAAGATGTGTGTTTTCCTTGTTGTTGATTCAAAGACTTCCCAGTAAAAATTATATTAATCATTATATGAAAACAACATGACACATAGTAGAATAATGCTGATGACAAAATCTTAACTTTAGCCTTTCCATGTGAAATAATAACTGTAAATTCATTTAGAGGCAAATATTTCACATTGTCTGTGATTTTTCCAGATATGGATCAAAAATCAAAACAAATCAAATAAAAATAATCAGGTTTGGGATCTGTGTTGCATTATGGCAAACAAAAAAGTGCTCTGCAGCAGAAAAACTGTTTTTAATAAGTCAGGGAGCATAATTTGTTAACTTTTCTGAGTAATTCCTCTCAAGAAATCCCCAGACATAAATAAAGGACTGCAAAATCCTAAATTTGCCCACAGTGCCAATCTGGGTTCAGTCGGTTCTGTCCAAGGATAAAATTTAAATCTCATTTATTCTGTTTATTTCTTTCAGATAAGACATTCTGTTTTGTAGGCGTACAAAAACTGGAGGTGAATATACAATCTGAATCTGAAGACCATAAAATACATTTCATCACATTTGTTTGATTACCAAATAAAGAAAAGAATGTCTTTACATTGTTAATATAGACTTTAAAAAATATCTAAAATGCAAAATACTTCAATTTAACACTTAAAAAAAAAAAAGCTATTTAAAATAAACAACATGGGGTACACGCAACTCTGACTACATAGAAATTAGCTATTTAAATGAAGCTGTTAATTGAAATAATTAAAAAAAATGGCTGGACAGCCCTAGTTCTAAGGTGGTCCACATAAAGTCAATAACTGTTGAAGTTCACAATCAAACCCTTAAAATAATCACAAATTAATGGATCTCTGACTCATGCTGGATAAACATACTGAAGCAATTTTCTTCTGGGGAGTTCAGGGTGTGGTTGATCATGCTAACATGTTGCAAACATGGGGTTGTTCCTGCAGATAAACACATCCAACATTTTCTTAACAGATGAAATTGGGAAATTTAAACCTTCTGCTGCCAGATCACCTCTCCAAACAATCCCTTTTTATTTAACCCCTTTTTACTTTGGCTCCCTACCTTACATTTTTCTCCATCTCTTTATTTAATTTCCTTACAAAAGCCAGGACCTGGAGGCACATGATTAGGCTGTCACTAATTGGTATCAGATTCACAGGTTTTGGATCAGCAGCAGCAGGCTGAAGCCAAAGCATCGCTCACACAAGAGAACCCGAGTGTGTCGAGCCGTTTGGCCCCATCATCAGTTTCTCAAACAGGCCTCGCCATCATGCTCTGTGGCACTCCAGGGGCCAGACAAAGCTCCAAGCAACACACATGTATGACAGCTTTCATGTGTAAGCCAAACTCTGATCAGAGACCCTCCATATTGACACCTTTCATGGTTTGTTAGCACCTTGACAGTGAAGAAGTGGGACAGCTGAGATGTCTGGAAGAAGCAAAAAAGCAGCATGGAAAGTAGGCTGAGGTTAGGGGAGGCCGGCGGACGAGAGGATTAAGGATCGGGGGCCTGCCTGCCATATTTTCTGCTTTCGTGGCCTCCAGACACTGAAGCTCACACGCACAGACTCATGCTGAAAAACAGAAACACAAAACGCAGACACACATTTGTACTTGTCATTGCTAATACACTCTGTCAAGGAGCGGTGTGTTTTCTGTTTTTTATTTTTAAGTGAGCGGGGATTTTTTTGATTGGCCCTGCCACAGAATTTGTTTTGGCAAGGCACCCCTGGTTTGTTTCAACTTTATCACAGTGACACGAGTTGGCAGACTGTGGAGGGCAGTGGGTTGTGGTTGAGTGGACTGAAATGCTGTGCAGATGACAGCAGTAACAAGAGAAACACAAGGGAAACAAAAAGAAAACTAAAACAAAAAAAGTTTGAGGACACCTGTGTGATTCTACAATACATCTCCCACTCATGTGGGACAACCTCAGCCCAGGAAACCAGATTTTTCTGTGGCTTAAAGACCTTCTGTAGTCATTAAGCTAGCAGATAGATAGCATGCCCACCACAGTGCATAGGCTTTCCCATAGGAAAACACTTGGGATGCTGCCATTGGATATGAGACAGCACCCACAAGGGCTTTCCTGCCAATAGTTCGACAGTCATCCAAAGTCAAACACTTGGCAGCTCTGGCACCACCCTTATTTCGCTTAACCCATTATTTAACCTGACAAGATCAGAAGCACATGCTTGTTTACGACAGGGGCCTCGAGGGAGATAGCAGGCAGAGGGCTGGATTCACAACCATCCTGTCATACCTGTGCGGCTCACACAAACAGCAAATCTTTAACAGTTTTAGCTTCAGGAGCAGAAACAAGTTTCCTCCATAAATTCAGTGTTTCCAAATCAAATAATTACTTTTTTATTCATACAGCTGAGGATTACTACTGCAACAAAAAGATTAAAGATGATGCACAAAAATTCAGGGTCTTTGCCTCATTACAACAAATGGGTATTATTTTTATTTTATCAAATTATTAGTTAGGAACTTAATTTTTTTTTTAAGAGAAATGTAAATAACTTAAATATTTCTGTGCACACTGCAAAAACTCAAAACTAAGCAAGTGTTTTGTGTATTTTTTTTTTTTTTTTTTAGCAAAAATACATGTCCAGTGTCCAAATAAAGACTATAATTAATACATTACAGCAAGAAAAGAGACTTGACTTTTGTAATTATAAAAAAAAAAAAAAAAAAAAAGAAATTACAAAACACCAATAGAAAGTATCCTATCCTTAAAATTTAAGGATTTGATATTCATAGTTGTAATTGTATACAGGCAGGTTTGTGCATATGGTGTTCAAATGGAGTATGTTAATATTAATAAATTAATTAATAAATATTAACATACTTAATTTGATATTTATAATCTCAACTTAATGTTAATAAACAATTAAATTAATAATAATTATAAATTATAATTGACCTGAAGGCTAAGTCCCGCCCTCAAACGCGGTGAGTCAATCACAGTGCGTATAGCAATTTCCATATGTTCCCTGCTCGGACGTCCATTGAAATGTTTAAAGTCAGTTTTCGTTTAGTTTTCTGAGTTTTTAAGTTTGGAAATTTTTTACATGCTGTTCATCGGCTACACGCAACTCCGACACAAGCTGTCCTGAGAGGCTGGGCGATGGAGTGTATTTTTTACCCTTTCCTTAAGCCACATCTCAGCCCAGAAAGGTATCTTATTTGGATAAAGCTGTGTGGTAGACCGCAACGTCAACTCAGCGTCTATTTTAAGGTAAGTCACCGCCGTATTTAAGGCAACATATTGTCACTTTGCTGGAAAGAAAAAGAACTGCCACATCAGTCTGACGGAAAATTTGGGTTTTCTCTAACATTAGCTAAAGTTAGCCTAACGTTGGTTCCTGGCTGTGTTGTTTTTCGTCATGTAACTTTGTTTGCTGGGAGTTCACTGGCCTGTTATGTTCTAGTTTGTGTACTTTGGTGATCGTCCATCATTGTTAGCTGTTGTCCAAAGGGCTCCAATTAAACTGACGTTAGCTACTGGAGATAGCTTTATTAGCTTATCTGTAATAGCACAGATATCAAAGGTTGACAAACAGTCTGGTGAATGATTTAATTTAAATACTGTAGCAATAAACTAACGAAGAGACACTGTAAAGATGGTAAAAGGGCTGTTAGATTTTTCTCTTGACCGATGCTGAACCTGTATCTTGCTGTCTGAGATGCTGATGGTAACAATATTTATCACGTTTGCACTGGGACCTGTAAATTTTGTCTTGTAACTAATAAATATACCCCCTCCAATGCTTAGTTTAGACCCTTTTGGTGCCTGTTTGATGATTTTGGATCTGTCTGTCTTCAAAAATTATCAATGGCTTCCTGTGAAATGTCTCCTACAGTGACACCTGGCATTGCGCCTTATACTGAATGTACATTGTTTGTATGAGTGGAGGGGGGCGTGGCTTAGCCTTAGGTCAGTTGCTTATAAAAGTACAAACACACCTTATGGGATTGAAGTTTTTGCATTATCATGTTAAACTTTGAGTCTGTTGAGTTGTTGGCATGGAATAATACACCTAAACTGTAACACACTTTACAGTATTACACGTTTATTTTGGGGCACTTAAGAGACCTGTCAGGGGTGATGAAAAGTATTGCAACTCTTGCACCTCAGAGTGCTGCCCATCCTTAAAAAAATGAAATGAATAAGACCTGATGGCATCCTTGTTCATTCTGCAGATCATTTGAGTCTGCCGATGAGCAGATCTGACAACTTTACACTTAAGAAACTCACTTTTATCTCAGGCCTCCTCACCACACCCCCTGCTGGTACTCCCTTGTGACTTCCCACTGGATCCTTCTTCTTTACTGTCTTTTTCCTCATGTGCTGTTTGTGTTGCTCTACTGCAGCCTCTCCTTTTGGTTCTTTTGTCTATGGGCGATGATAGAAACCTCATATTGGAAGAGGAGTTTGAAGGTAAAAGATTTCTTTTGAAGGCTTAAAGGTTATTTGAGCCTGAAATGAATGGAAATATTCAGGGTGTTGTCCAGAAAACTTTTTGGATAAACACAGCCGAAAGCATACACATCCAAAAAACCTTGTAATAGTGATTCCAGCGAAAGGCAGTAATCAGAATAAAGATCAGTTTCATCTATTTAAGCCAAGTCAAGGCTAAAGCTAAAGATCTGTATTGACTGAAAATTGGTTCAGTCAGTTTTTGGAATCTGTCAGTGTAGTGTTTAAATGTTTATCAAGTTTTTGTTGCTCTGCTTGAGGCACTTAATTGCCTTTAAACAAAATTGAAGACCTCTGGACACACAATAAAACTGCTGAACTTTATGTGGACATGATTAACCCAGCCCTCAGTGATGCAATATTGACATCATGCTGAAAGTTATTTGATCGACAAGACCTCTTGCTGAAGAGAATGAGCAAAACTTTTATTTTTCATGTTTAATTCCAATCATTATTTTTGGCAAGCACACGGCGCAAAGTTTCACCACCATGTGACTTCCCTCCAGACCCGTAGCGGCCTGCTATTTGTAGACAGTCTTTTCATTCAAACGCTTCATCAGATAACACAACAATGCAAATCGAGAACTTTAATTGGAAGGGACAATTTCCCCGCCACACTCTTGTTTTATTTTACAGGGTGGGAAAGAGGAGAAGGTGGAAAAATGACTTTTAGCTTATCGTGTGTATTTGTTGTGACTGACATTCATCTCGCCTGCTCTTTAATTAAGCTAAAGTGAGGTCAGAGAGATTGCTCTGTAACTTTCTAAAAGCTTTTTGTGGAAATCCAATCCTGTGACCATTGCACCAAGCTGGAGTTACCTTATCCTCGCTCCGTGCCCCATGGCTGCCCTCTTATACTCTGAACCTTGGCCAAGCACAACAACTGGGGACTGTACACAGCACGAGGGAAAAACTGATACAATATGGTCCCTCTTTTTTTTTTCTCTTGTCACCATCACAAGTCTCCCTCTTTCCCCCCTACTGGCACATCCAATCAAATTAAAGCTGGATGTAAGGGAAGGGAATTGTAGTCATGGGGCCCCCTGTTGTCGAAAGTGACTGGAGACGGGGATTTCAAGCCAGCCCTTCACCGCTTTTACTCTTCGTAATCCCCAGAAGAAACCGAAGAGAGGAAGAAAGGGCAGCGTCTGTCGCCCAAAGACGTTACAATAACAGAAAGAGAACCAACCAGCCTTAAACACCCAAACCCTTCCATAATCTCAGCTACGGAGGGAGGCTTTTAGAACAAGTGACAAGACCGGTGTGTGTATTCATCTGTGTGTGTGGATAGCCCAACAGTTCCACTCATGGGTAACAGATGGTGCCTTATCATTGGCCAGGATCGGCGGCGCAGCACACATTCCTAGACGTGCCGGTAATGCCTTTTTGTGATGTTCGGTTAATGCTAACTTCACATAGAATTACACACCAAATTAAAGTCAGTGCGTGCTCATTACTTTCTGCATTATCAGCACTGAACTAGTCAGATAGAGCACACTGGGGGGGCATTTGTTCAGATAACTGTCGTTTAATGATTAGACCGGCTATTACACCTTCCTGTGTGCCTTTTAAACCACTACACATCTTTGCTAGAATATGCTACCACCAGAATGACACATTTGTGAGCACCCCTCACACAAACACGCTCCCTCACCTGGCTGCTCCTAAAGGCTGGCCTTTTAGCAGCATGCCCTACCCCCTCCACCCATTTAATAATGCCCTTTTATTCTTGAACACATTATTAAACACTGTCACTCAGGCTAAATACCAGGAATAGTTGGATAAGAGCCTAAATAAGGATGGAGGGCAGAGGGATTTAAAAAAAAAAGTGTGGAAGAGGGTGCATGGAGTACTCTGAGTGATGGATCGCTTCGCTCCATAAATGTGGGTGTTGTGAGCAGAGAGAGAGAAAGGTAAAAGCTGGGAGGCTGAGGCAAGGTTGGAGGGAGGCCAAGTGCATTATGGTCGGGGTGAGGAGTTCACGCTGGAGAGCAGCAGGGGGGCTGGTGTTCACTCTGGCAGCATGTTGTGATGGCTGGTCAGAGAGGAAGATGATTGACAGCTAGTATGACTGACTGGATGATTGACAAACACACCGGACATGTCAGAGTCCATGGGTGGAATGATGGTAGTGATGATGTCCTGTGTGTTTGTGTGTGCATCAGAGCATTTTTCTGAGCAGGTGTGGGCTCTCTGGGGTATGAACAAGTTTTTGAGTGCATGTTGCTTTCCGAGTGCATTCATGGATGTCTACCTCAGTAGGATTTAGCTCCACATCTGGAAGCATTTTTTGCTAGAAAGAACTCTAAGGATATGTAACACACGCTCTGGCAGCTAAAGTGAAGTTTGATGGATGCTGGTTTTCCAACTTAATGGAATGGAGCATAAATTTCTGTTGCTTTATTTGAGGATTAGTCCAACATTTTGGGAGAGGTGCTTATTTGCTCAATTGCGAAATTAAGTTGGTACATTAATTATACAGCTGAAGCGCAGCGTGGACATAGATTCAGTGACATCATCTGTTGCTTTCTGAAGAGGCATAATGAAAACCAAAAATGGCAGTTATTACATCGAATATGCTGACTGTAACTAACTTACAGCTACTCTAGCAAAGCAGTCAAGTTAAAGCATGTTATAGCTGCCTGGCAAACAGCTACAATGACATTGTTTAATTCTGCCTCAAGTGGAGACAATTTAATCAGAAGAGTAATCATCACTATAGATGCAACTGTGCCAGATTAAATTCAAACAGAACACACCATAGATGAAGGAATTTATTTCCTTGCATGAAAAATATTTCACTTTACAGTAAATATCCTCTTTAAAATAAGAAATAGAAGCCTCAAGACTTAAGAAAACCACAGAACACCACCTGTGACAAGTTTGAGGCTGTTTGAGTAAAACAGGGTAAAATTATTAGGATATTCTGAATACAAAGTTGCAAAATTCCGTTTATTTAATTTAAATGCCATTATGGGTCAAAAAATCATGCATCACCTTCTTCATAGACTCATTTACTTCCCCCATACACACATTCATGACATTAAAAGAATTATATTTATTATTTTTATTATTTTTTAGATTTGTTTTTATTTTATATATTCATTTTATGAAATATATACATTACTGATGTAACATGTTTTTCCAGCTGCTTTGGCAACAGCATGCTTTTGTTCATGCAAGTAAAGCTGCCTCGTACCTTGTATGATTTTTTCAATTGGCTGAATGTCCAAATTGTCAAAGTTCAATCAGTTCTCTAAAATTACAACTATAATGACCAATTACACTTAATAAAAAAACATACTAATGATGGAGATGACTTACTTTCACTTCCATAAATCAGCTACGTGGATAGTGATGCTGAAAGGTATTCTGCCTGTAACCTCTGTCTCTGTGCCACAAATAATGCACACTATAAATCAATAGTCTAACATTGTTTTTTTTTTGCATGTGAAAAAATGTAGCTACTGGAAACTCTGATTGGCTGATAGCTTCAGACACTTACCAGCCACATTGACTGGTGATCAAACATGAAAGAAATATCTGCAGGGGGGCTACTGTTGCATATATATATATATATAAACCTAAATTTGGGATGCATGATCTAAGTTTCATTTCATTGCCATCAGTAAATAGCCTCTAAATATACCCATGCAACACACGTAAACACAAGAGTTGGTGACAAAATGACTGATGGCACAATCAGCATAGCCTTGATTTGATATTTAATAGCCTATCATCGCCCAGTGAGAGACACAGCACATAAAGAGAGCTTAACCGGGACTGTGACTGGATTAGCCTACTGGTTACTGTGAGGAGTGACAGACTGATGGGAAAATGAATTTTCAAAGCATTGTGAGAGTAGCCAAAGTTTGCTGATGTCACCAAAGTGTGGAACACACACACACACACACACACACACACACACACACACACACACACACACACACACACACACACACACACACACACACACACACACTTGCAGACACACAAGGATCACCTGTCTGGAGACAGGGTAGATTATGAGGAATTAGGGGGTCACTGTGTGACTTGGCACTGGAACTGGTGGTCCTGTTGTTGTCGGCAGAGGGTCTGAAATTGTGCCAAAACACACTGACACATTTTTACACTGGACAGCTTGCAGATGACTGAGGACACACTGATGCAGACATATGCATGAGGTACAGAAAGACAGGCTTGTGCTGACACATGCAAACTGTACGCTGTATGAAACACTTCTCTGAACACTGGCACATATAAATAGTTCAACATGTTAAACATCAGAACACACTCCATATTATACCCCCCCCACACACACACACACTAGCTCCCAGCAGTGTACGTGTGTCCCCTATCCCACGGTAGCAACTGTAACAATGACAGGGCTTAGAAGTGCAACACACTCAAAATAAGCAAACTGGAGGGCTGTTACTTTAACTTAAGTGTAACATGTATTATGTAAGCTATGATTTCATGTTTCCAATATGAACATGATTAAATCACGTTGGGTTGGCATAAAATCAAACAACTTAACATTCACTAGATTCATTCATGTTGCCCCTAAGTGAGGCAATCAGTTTGTACCGGTAGGCGCGAACAGCAAAGCCAACATCGCGCGAGAAGATACTTTATCCCAAAGAAAGCCGGGAAAGCGCATCCTTTGGGCTACACATGGAAAAAGGTAAGCAGAAATCCGTTACCATCCATCTAAATGAAAACGAAATATTGTGTATAAATATCAGCAGCGGTCCATCATTTTCAGCAATATTAGTTCACGATGATAATTGTATTTAAAAATGTCATTAGACTTAAAGCTGACCGTGACTATGTATATGTGTCTCCTCACTGTCACGGCTGTGATGATGATCACATATCGATCAATCAATCATACTTTTTTATTACAATTTATAGAGCACCTTTAATGCGCAAGATAGTAGCACAAAGTGCTTTGCAAACAGATAAGTAATAAAATCAAGTAAGTGAAAACATGGGAAAACTCGCTGGGAAGAATGATAATTACGGTTATATGCCGGTAAGTGCGGTTGTAGCGGAGCTGTGTGCACGTTGTTAAGTGTATTTTATAAGTGAGCATGAATTTTTGTGTTTATGTGCTGCGCAAGCATCACAGTACAATCAGGTCAGCAGACCGGCAGCTAATCACACAGTTGGGCTGGTGGGAAACAAGTACAGTTCTCATTTTGGCCCATCAGGTCAGGTTCGGACGACTTGAAGTTAATTGTGCGAGCTGAGTCAAGTTCGTACCGCATTTTGGGGAGAGAGAGAGAGAGAGAGGCTGTGTCCCAGAAGCATGGCACTCACATGCTGCTGTCCATGGTTAAGGATTCAAAGTCTGTGACTTTGTGTCAATCAATCAGTTACCAACAACAGAAAAATATTAACTTGATTTCTGATCTCTACCTAATCAGAATTTGAAACAGATTCAAAACAAAGGCTGCTTTCAGTAAATGTCACTCCTTAAATAATTTACAACCTGTCGTCTTAAACATGGGTGAATAAAACACAAAATCCACTCGAAAATGCACTTTTAATATTTTCAATATGACCCCGAATTCCTCTCTGACGAAATAAAAAACAGAATAGGTGGCGTTCGTGCGAGTGCGTTGTTTTAATGCTCCCTTTAACAGACGCCCCTTATCCTGCACCTGTTCTGAAGAGAGCGCCGTCATGTATACCCGCGGCGCAAATGAAGCGCTCTATCGCTCATTATTTAAAAAATAAATAAACGAAATGAGGAGAGAGGAGGAGGCTGGTGGTGAGGAAGAGCCAGCGAATGGTGATGTATTGTCTATATTTTCGAGTGGAATTGAAATGTGACACTGCTCAGCAAATAATGTAATTTTAAAAAAACGAACACTGGAGTACAGTAATCTGCCCCCCCCCCCCCCCCCCCTGTTTTAGGTGCCCAGACTGACAGATAGATAAACAGTTCTTTGTAAAATGATTTAAATTGCAAGTATTCAGGAGCAGCTTCTTGCTCCATGGTGTTTCTCACTGTCAACTCTATGGAGGCCCAAAATGGCCAAAACACTAAAAACTCAAGAAAAATGTAACAGCCATCAGAAGAGATGCAGAAAAAAATCTGCCTTTTTAAAGCACTCATAGGGCAGCTCTGTGAAAAAGGCATTATTCTTTGAATCATTGATAATATTAATGTTAATTTATGCCATGGTACTAATGTTTGGAATAAATACTTTTGGTGTTTTGGTTTCAGTTTATCAGCCTTAGTTTCTTCATTTTCGGTTTCGGCCAAGAATTTTCATTTCCATGCATCCCTAACATACACACACATGGGGCACAGCGTCAGAGCAGTGAACTGAAACAGTAACCTGCAGAACACCTATGAGTCAGAACAATAAAACTCAGAGTAAAAAAGCTAAATATTCAGCTGACTCGAACTGTGGGTCAGAATAATAAAACTGATAGAATAATAGAGCTAAATATCCATTAAGAACCACAAAAGGGGAGCCTATTTTTTATTATGATGACAGATGTAAATGCATAGCTGCTTAATCCAGGCTCTCGTTGCAGGCAGCCAAGTCCTAACTACCTTGTTGTGGAATTTTACTATTTTACAATACTTCTTGTTAATTTCCTCTGATGTCTGTTTTTTTTTTAACTAAATTACATGTTGTACTATTAAACCATGATGTCATGATGGTAGAGGACAGTAACATACGGACCACATACATTATATTCACATTTGTTTATTCATTATTTGTTGTCTCATGTTAAAAAGCACAATTTAACTTGATGTTTTGTGTGCTATAGTCATGCAAATAACTAGTTTCACTTATTACTGTGTATATCTGCAAATAATTACATTTTCTGCCTAGCCAAAGCTGGTGTGTTTATAAAAATTAGATGATGTTTACTTGTATTCTAATCTCAAAAGCACCTATGTCACTACTTGTGTTTGTGTGTCTGTCAATTACTTGCCAACTTGACTTTCATGGAAATAAATTGATTTATCTCTCTCAATTTATTACAGCAATCTGTCACAAAGTGTCCTGTGTCCCTTACCCGTGTCTGCTGCCTGACCGCAAGAGTGCCTGCTTTGAAAAATCGTTGTCCTGGACCCGGAGGAAGTCGGCCTAAAACAGTGAATTTATTTAGGTGAGGAGATGTGGAGCTGCAAGGAGTGTAATGTGTCTCTATCCAGCAGATTTGAGCTACTAAAACATATTAGACTACAGCACCGTCATAGGCAACGCTACCCATGCCTACACACAAAGTGCCCATGTACTTTTAAGACATGGAATGCTCTTCACATTCATTTAAGTAGAGTCCATCCAAAACAGAACTCTCAGGAGCTGCTGGAATTGTCAACATTCAGTTGTCATTTGTGCACTTGTAGTGATCTGCCTACAGAAAGAGATTATTTTGTACACATTGGCACTCATTTGAGGAGTAATGAAACTGTTACCTGTATGTTTGGGGGTTGCAGTTTTGAAACAAATGTATATGGAACATTTTACTCTCACAAGAATAGGAAACACAACCCACACATGCTGAAAGATTTCAAGCCAGCTGTGGTTAAAACCACTGGAGTTTTACAAGAATCCTCTGATAATCATGAGGAAGAGGCACTTAACCAAGATGACACTGCAGTTGAGACAGACCATGCTTGTTTAAGTAGTGATGTGGATGTCACTAACAACTTGCCTCAGGTAATTGAGCAAAATTTTGCTGCAGCGTTGCTCAAGTTGGAGCATTTTTCACACGTGCCAGGCACAAAAATTGATGACTTCTTGGAAGAACTGTACTACTTAAGTTCAGCAACATTACCCCTATCTGTCAACATTCTTGAAGGTGTTCTTCAGAAACATAGTCTCACAACTGATAGATCTGTGATAACGGAAGTAGCCACTGCTCTCTCTGCATCTAACCCATTGCTCAAAGCCATAGGGAAGGGTGGTCCCCTGAGCACATCTTATCTGCGCAAACAGTATTACAAAGAAAGCTTCAAGGTTGTAGAACCCATTGAATACATACTTGATGCCAAGGAAAAAAAAAGTTTTCAGTATGTACCTGTACTTAAGTCTTTGCAGCAGCTCTTTGACAGGAAAGATGTTGTAGAAAAGGTAGTTGAAAACCACAAAGCACAGCAGAGTAATAGGGTGACTGGTGAGCAACATACTTACAAATCTTCTCAGGATGGTTCATACTTCCAGGAAAACAGTTTTCTGTCAGGGGATGAGATGAGGATTTTGGTCGGTTTATATATAGATGATTTCGAGATTTGCAACCCTCTGGGTACTTCTCGAAGGAAACATAAGCTCTGTGGGATCTACTGGACTTTGAATAATTTCCCTCCAGGCTCACATTCTTCGCTATCTTCCATTTACTTAGCAGTCTTGTGTAAAACTGATGATGTGAAAAGGTTTGGTTTTAACCGTGTCTTGCATCCTTTTCTTCAAGATATGAAAACTCTGGAGCAGCAGGGAGTTTTTGTTCCATTGCTTGGCAGATGTCTCAAAGGCACAGTTCAGTTTGTTGCAGCAGATAACCTGGGAGCTCACAGTTTAGCTGGTTTTAATGAAAGCTTTTCTGGTGGGTATGTCTGCCGATTTTGCACAGGAACAAGAACAGACATCCAAACAAAAGAAGTCAAGTCAGGTGCTTTTAGTCTCAGGACAAAAGAACTCCATGAGTCTCATGTGAAATCAGCTCAGGAGAATGGCACAAACAGTTTTGGGGTGAAAAGCCATTGTGTTATCACTAAAACTCTTGCCCACTTCCATGTTCAGACCGGCTATCCACCAGATGTCATGCATGACGTGTTTGAGGGCATCGTGCCTGTGGAGCTTGCACATTGTTTGGCATTGCTGATTTCCAAAAAATATTTCAATCTTGAAACCCTCAACAAATGTATCCTACATTTTCCCTACAAGTGTGCAGACAAGACAAATAGGCCACATGCGATTCCACACACATTTTCTACAAGGAAAACAGTGGGTGGAAACGCCCATGAAAACTGGGCCCTCTTAAGACTGCTGCCATTCATAATTGGACACCTGGTGTCTGAGGATGACGCAGCATGGCAAACACTGTTGGACTTAAAAGACATTGTAGAGCTTGTGGTTTCACCAACACACACAGATGAGTCCATTGCCTATCTTGAGGGAAAAATTTCAGAGCACAGACAAAAGTACCAAGGACTCTTCCCAAATGTGAAACTGCTACCAAAACATCATTATTTAGAACACTATCCCCAACTGATAAGGATGTTTGGTCCTCTTGTGGGACTCTGGACCATGCGATTTGAGGCCAAGCACAGTTTTTTTAAGCAAGTTGTGCGACACACCAATTGCTTTAAAAATGTGCCCTTCTCGCTAGCTATTAAGCATCAGCTGATGATTTCGTATGAGTTGAGATCATCCAGTTTTGAAAAAACGGCCCTAGAGATTACAAATGTGTCCACTGTTCCGGTGGATGTTTTGAAACAGGAAATCGCTCAAACTATTGAACAGAACTTCCCTGGTACAACTGAAGTTCACCTTACTAAGTGTGTGTCAAGCAAAGGTGTAAAATTCAGAAAAGGGATGATAGTTGCTCATGGGTCTACAAGTGGACTGCCTGACTTTGGAGAGATTCTTCAGATTTGCATTGTACATGAGAGACTGTATTTTATGCTGGAAAGGCTTTCTGGGTGGTACAGGGAACATTTCAGAGCCTTTGAGCTGAGTGCATGTCCTGCTAGAGAAACCGTTTTGGTTGAGCTTGGTGAACTGGCTGATTACTACCCTCTTGCAGACTACTTTGTTGGAAATCTCAGAATGGTGACATTAAAAAGACACATACATTTATGAGGGACAGAAAGACAGAGAAAAAGAGAGCGACATATAGCCAGACACAGCCAGAGGGAGACACAGAGACAAAGAGAGACACAGAGAGAGATATACAGCCAGAGACACACAGAGACAGAGAGACACACAGAGACAGAGAGACACACAGAGACAGAAAGAGACACAGAGCAACATGGAGCCAAAGATAGACACACAGCCAGAGAGAGACACACAGCAAGAAAGAGACAGAGACAGACACAGAGACAGAGACAGAGAGAGACACAGCAAGAGAGAGAGACAGACAGAGAGAGACACACAGCAAGAGAGAGACACAGAGACAGACATAGAGAGACACAGAGAGACTTTTGTCATGTCATTGCTCTTCTTATATTCACACTTACTCTTGTTAAAACATGCAATATTCTCTGTCCTTTATGTTCTCTTTCCACAGACTATCGTGGAATGGCTGCCCTGGTGAAACTAAGAATCATACTGGGGGAAAATAATTCCCAGAGATTGATTCTCCCAAATGGGATTCCAGAGTCTGTCATTGAACTTACACAACAAATTCAGAAACAGTGTGGAATAGATGGGGTTTTCAGGCTTCAATTCATGGATGCAGAATTTGGGAATGAATTCACCAACTTGCTGTCAATATCAGATGTCCAGGACAAAGGCACCATCAAGGTTATCTTTGTTTCAGATGCCCAGCCTGGTGGCTCCACACTTCCTCCATCCGCACCCCCTCCTTCCTCAGCTTCTGCCTCCAACTGCTCTCCAGGTGACTCCTCATCCCTTTCATCTGGTTGCTCTTCTGACACTGACATACTGTCTTCTCCGGAGTCCACCTCCTCAAGATCGTCTGCGTGGCCTGTGGTCTTCCAGGTTCCGAGGTTCTCCTATGATACTGAGCTACAGCTGGACAGGGCTAATGCTGCTTTCAAAGCAACGGGAACTTTGTTGAACCCTGATGTGAAACTAAAATCTGCCATTCTTAATGGCTTAGCTGAAATGATCATCCAGTACAAAGTGTACCTTTCTGACTCAGAGTTTGAGGATGTGGCAGAAGCTCTCATATTAAAGCATCCGTGTTTGAAGGAGCCAGGTTCCGTCTCTGGATATGGTGGATGGAAGACAAGCCTGAAGTATAAACTCGGTAACTACAGAACAAAGCTCAGGGGGCTTGGTTGCCCAGAAGTTACAGTGAATGCCCTAAAACAGAAACCTGACGGCAAATGCAGTCCTGCCTATGGTGTTAAGAGGCCGAAAAAAGCAGAAGTGAATTACTGCCCAACCTATCCAACTTGTGAAACAGCAGAGACGTTAGAAAAGATAAGAGTGGCCCTCCTGTCAGAAGTACAGAAAAAAAATAATGACGACAAGGTGGCGAGGATGATGGACAAGACCTTCGCACTCAGAAGGGAGGAGGTAGTTCGAGAGGCACCCATGATAGCCGATTTCAAAACAAGGTGGCCGGCTCTCTTTCGTGTGCGTGAGGTAAGTGAGTAAAAGTGTGATCTAACATACTGATATTACTTTCATAAACTGTGCTACATTTGAGAAATACAAAACCTCTTCAGAGTGAGATGTCTGTCTCTCTCTGAAACCTTTTTTCAACTAAGGTTTTCAGACTGGACTGTATGTGCCATAGAAAAGACAGATAAACACAGGTGTCATGCATTTGCATGTTTTGAATGGCCTGGTCCTGACATGCCATGTCAAATGTGACATTGACATCAAAATGGGTAGAGTTGAGTTTTGTTAACCATTGTTTTTTATTGTAATTGTAGGTGAATTCCGAATTCAAGAGGATCACAACAATGCATCTGCAGTCAAAGTTCTTCTCTGAACTGGATGCTCACTCTGCAAATCTGCTCAAGGCGTATGCAAAGAAAAGTGGTGTACAAGGGAAAAAAATCAAGAACATCATGGTACCCATAACACAGGTATGATAAAGATGGAAAAGAAAAATGTTCAACCTGTACTGCTTTCATATTTTTCGACCTCACTGAAAACCTGACCATTGTGGAAATGGCTAATGTTCCAGAATTAAGAGATATACCCAAATCAATTCCTGTATACTTTTTTTAACTGAAGGGGGTAAATTTACACAATAACTTGCTTTAGCTTGACTTTGTACACATCATGAAAAAATACATGAAAAAGAAACTATTCCAAAAGGGCTCACATCTTTGGAGAACCACTGTATTCTCTAAATACCTTCAGTGTTGTGACTTCCTGTGAATCTAGTTTAAAGATGTCTAATCTGGGTGAAACCTGCTCTGCTGGTAGGGTCAGATGGTGTTCCTAATGTTTTGTTTGTTTTTTTTTCCCCCATATTCTCTCTGATCTGCTTACTTAGACGGACAGCAGTGACGTCAGAAGAGAATGCGTTCTCAAAGGTCTTTGTGTCTACTTGAATGAAGATCCAGAGAATCTGGTGAAGGAATACATGGTAAGTTTATTATCTTTTATGTTTGCTAAAGTTTTGGTCATTGGAATTGATAGGGTTTTTTCTGGGTCCAATCAGCTGTATAATTTGGAAAGATGTGGTCTTAACAACCTCTTTGAAATCTACCTACTTGCAGACTGCATTGCATTTGAAAGCAAACCAGATGAGTGCTTAAAAATTTACTGAGGGGATTAAGGCCATTGTTAAGAAAAAGAACTGAGTTAAAAAAAAATGTTCCACTATTATGATAAAATTAATTCTGAGATTAAAGTCAAAACTGAGGGGGGGAAAAATCAGAATTCTTAGGAAAAGGGTAGAATTCTGACCCTTTTTCCCTTCGAATTTAGAGATTCAGGTCAGAAAAGAAGGCTGACTTTAATCTCAGAATTCTGAGAAAAAAAGTCAGAACTGATTTTTTTACCCTAATTCTAAAAAAGGAAATTCTTCAATTAAAGCCAGAATTCTGAGGGTTTTTTGTTTTTTTTTTCTCAAAACTCAGACTTAAATCTCACCACAAATTGGTCTTCATGTGGACAAACACTGTCGTTATTGGTTTTGATTATGTGAATTAAGGTGATACTGTAAAAAAAGGGACCCAATTTATATCAGTGGAAAGTAATTGCTCTTTGTAAATTCTTTTGTGACAGACGGATGACGAAAGCATTGGAACAGCCATGACAGAGACGGTCTTTGGAATCTATGTCATGCGACATCAAGGAGCAGAGCCTGGTCAAGACCCAGAGGATGTTGGAATCATTCTGGAGGGGGTGACAGTTCTCGATGAGTTGGTAAATGTATCTTTTGCTGTGGCAATGTTGCTTGCTCTTGTGTATGCTCTAAACCTGAGCTACCCTCCAGAGCTAAAATATACATTTGAAGCATTGCAAAAGATTATAATGGAGCTAGATGGAAACAGACTATCCAGAAAGGTACAAGTTCTCAAAACATTGCTTTGTCGCTAGTAAAGTAATGGAGAATCAATGTCACCACAATTGACAGTGAGAGGATTTAGGGCTCTGATGACGGGTTATATTCAAAGTAGTCCCTGACTGATTCTTGACCCTCCTGGGTCAAACTGACTCTGTTCTTTCCTCCTTTCCTCCTTTCCTTCTCTCCCTCCAGTCATCCTCCCCCCTCTTCTTTCTTTCTTTCTTTCTTTCTTTTTCTTTCTTTCTTTCTTTCTTTCTTTTTTTCTTTCTCTTTCTTTCTTTCTTTCTTTCTTTCTTTCTTTCTTTCTTTCTTTCTTTCTTGCTCTTTCTTTCTTTCTTCCTCTCTTTCTTTCTTTCTTTCTTTTCTTTCTTCCTCTTTCTTTCTTTCTTCCTCTCTTTCTTTCTTTCTTTCTTTTCTTTCTTCCTCTTTCTTTCTTTCTTCCTCTCTTTCTTTCTTTCTTTATTTATTTCTTTCTTTCTTTTTCTTTCTTTCTTTCTTTCTTTCTTTCTTTCTTTCTTTCTTTCTTTCTTTCTTTCTTTCTTTCTTTCTTTCTTCCTCTTTCTTTCTTTCTTTCTTCCTCTTTCTTTCTTCCTCTCTTTCTTTCTTTCTTTCTTTCTTTCTTTCTTTCTTTCTTTCTTTCTTTCTTTCTTTCTTTCTTTCTTCCTCTCTTTCTTTCTTTCTTTCTTTCTCTTTCTGTCTGTCTGTCTTTCTTTCTCTGTCTGTCTGTCTGTCTGTCTGTCTGTCGTCTTTCCCTCCACCCTTCCTTCTTCTTTGTCTTGACCCAGGAGAGCAACAAGAGGGTTAACTTTTATTTTTCTCATTTTGAAGTGGCTCTTATACTGTGAAGGGCTGTTTGAGACTGCCCAATGATGGCTTACAATAGATTGGGAAAATGTCCCCTAAATGTTGTACAGACATGTTCTCTTGTTAACCTGTGTTTCTCTGAGGCTTTGAGAGTTAAGTAGTTTAAATGTGTTGTGCAAATGTTTTAGGTGAAAGTGAAATGTTTAAAGGGGGACTAAAAAGATGGGATCCAAGGCACTGTGACTCATTCTCTTGGCACTTTAAAAAGGGGAAGCAATGTGCTGTTTTGTTTGACCAGTTTGTGATTAAAAAAAATGGAGGGAGATTTTGTGTTGGGACAAGCAACTGCTTGTGTAAAACATTCTTGCACTATCACTTCATTTGTTTTACTGCCATTGTATTGTTAGTCATTGACTAATTTGTTAAATACAATTTTATGGCAATATCTACCATTTGTATTGTTTTTTTCTACACTTGACACCAAGCAGTCTGTAGAATTTGTTAAAAATTAGTGTCAGTCACTATTCACTGCAAACCTTTAAGGGTTTTTACTTAAATTGTATTCTTTGAATGACCTTAATTAAATCATGGAAAGTATTTCCATGTGATTAAATGGCTTTTTTTTAGCATTAAGCAATTCTGTTGGGCTAACTTATTTTATTTGAGTTGGATCAACTTAATATACTGGTGTAATTTTACTACTGTCAATTTAGTGGGTCCAATGCTATTCTATTCAGTCAATCCAAGCCCTAGGAAACAAGTTTAATCAACCCTAATAAATTAATTGACCCACCCCATCTAGATTGAGTTGGACCCAAACCTGATAAATGAGTTCAGTCAATCCAAATAAATTAAGTTGAACCCACGCAAATGCATCAAGTTGAATCACCAAGATGGCTTAATGTTAAAAGATAGCCTTTTAATCATGTGGAAATACTTTCCATGATTTTTTTAAGTTCATTCAAAGAGTTATTTTTTTCAGTGCAGTAGCCCCCCTGCAGATTGACATAGGAGACTCCTGTTCACACAGTGCAACCATTCACGGCCTCAGGCCTTGATAACTCACTTTTAGCCAACACTAACCTGCAGCTGTGCAGTGTTATAATTAACAGTGAGGCCTTTACATGAAATGTCAACCTTTGTTTGGGTTTTTAGTGACAAGCATATCCAGCAAATGTAAGCTTTAATGCAGTGCAGAGGATGAAGCAAATACCGTCTAAGAGCCAGTTTTTATGGTGTTTGTATAGTGGTATAGTGGCCATGCTTAAAGCTTCTGTGAGTAGTTTTTTTGATTTGTAATAATAATAAAAAAATAAAAAAATAAAATAAAATAATAAAATGCTGCACATTGTTAGGTGTCAGACTAAATGATTTACCGCACAGTGCACAGAAACCCTTATCATCCCGTTCACGCAGCAAATTATCATTAGATATCCATTTGATATTCAAAACATAGCAGGGTGAATTTTTGTTTTGTTTGAAATGCCACAAGATAAGAGGATTAGTTTGTTCACTGGCGTGCCAAAATTGACATCAACTGAAGGTTCTGTGAAAGGTAGAGTTTAAGTTCATGACCTTTAACCTTTCACATTAATAAAAGAATTATTTCCAATAAATGAATGATTTTTTTTTTTTTGGTTCGTGCTGTCCCTCTGGTACCTCTTAAGTAGGTCTGCATAATTTGTAGGAAAAAAAAATTAAGTAAATAAATAAAATCCTATTTTTCACACACTTGTTTTAGAAAACCCATATTTCACCTTATTTCTGTTCAAAACTCATAATTTTAGCTACTGTCCACAACCCCCTTCCCTCTGATTTCCCAGCTGTCTGGAGAACTGGCGAGACCTTGGTGTTTAAGGCCCACCCCTCCAACACATCATAAACCAGTTAGGAGATCCTATGATGACCAGATCATTTCAGCAAATCTTGTGAAAAATCTATTGCTTTTTTTTTTGGACAGACCTTTTTAAGCAGTTTACAGAAAGATCCTGGGATTTAAAAAAAAAAAAAAAGAAAATGTAGCAGTTTGAAAATTTGTGCCCATGTGTATAGACATCCAGCATTGTTACTTAATATCCATCTTCACAATAAAGGAAAGCATCATACCACCCATTAAATTTTTGGCTTTTTAAGAAAAGTAATTAAGGACATTCTATCGTCTTCATCAGACATGTATCATGGGACTTGCCTCACAGCTAGTTTAGAAACTTGGACACACCTGCTCTAAAAAGAACAAGACGTCTGCAAAAACTCAAGAAAATAACAAAAGCTGAACTTTAGGTAATTTTTCCCCCAGTTTTTCTGATCAAAACAGTGTTTGCAAGTTCCAAAAGAACTAACATTTTCTGTCAAAATCGACTTATTGATGGATATTTTTGGTATTTTTGGGCCGCACAGAAACTGTGATAGGGCTGGACGATTATGGCAAAAATATTAATCACAATTATTTTGACTGATATTGAAACCATGATTAATAAACATGATTATTCACTGATTTCAAAACTTGAGTATTTATTGAACCACAGCATAAAAGAACAATCAAAAATAAATTAGTAACTAGTAAAATAGTAATGTATTAAATAATAGCAATGAAAAACAATAAATTTTAAAAAATTCGCAACATGCAAAATACACTAATAACAGCCAATAACACAACCTAAAACTACTCTTTGGAGTCTTTTTGAAAACTTTTTTAAAAAACAAATAAAGTTTTGAATCATTTTTCTCTGAGTATAATGTTTTTATAATCGTGAGAAGCCAAAATCGAAATCGATCAAGATCAAAATTCAGTTAATTGCCCTGCCCTAAACCATGGCAAAAGGAAGACTTCTTGGGAGTGACCTCATCAAATATAACACCATCATTTTTTGACGTTCTGTGCTGAGACTGTAAGACTTTCAAATGAGGTAACCATATTTTGTCTTTGACCTGAAATTGAACCCGTCTCTGTACACATAAGTCGTACAACACACACGGCATACACAGTGGGGAGTTGAACACAGGGGGGCTAGAAGGCTTTGCAATCCATGAAATTCACTCCTACATCACACACACAAACACACATACGCACACACACCTACACACACACACACACACACACACACGCACACACACACACAATACATGCAAACGTGTTACTCTTGATGTATTTATCATACATACACATACAAATACATAGTGGCATAAAAGACAGATACATCAGATTGTATTCGAATCAAACAGATACACAGTCATGGGGAGCTGGTATATGCACACACACACACACACACACACACACTTACAGTACAGCACATTATTCATATCGCTCACACCCCCTGCCAGTTGTCAGTCACTGCCTTTGAGCGCAGAGCCTTAGGGACCAGATTAAATCCTTCTGGAGACAGGATGACGGGTACAGAGGCTTGTGCCTAACACACATACACACACACACACACACACACACACACACACACACACACACACACACACACACACACACACACGAAAGATAAAAAATGAATGAGTACATCACCTACGCTTACTATCCCTACATGATGAAACTCTTCTCTCTAAGGCCTCATGACAGGTTTGCAAGATGACACAACTTTCCTCTCATAAAATAAAATGAATCACTTGTCATTCTATTACCTCAGCTCATAATGAAGAACATTATATGTCTCTCTTTACATGTTTAAACAGCCACAAAATAAAGCCTGATTCATAGCGAGTAACAATAATCAAACAAAGTAGATAACTTTTATTCTGCGGTTCCTGAAGCCAGGCCGAAAATTAAAAGGCCGACAGTAAATATTTAGTCCTGAAGGGCTGCAAATGTTTGGAGACAAAATAATGTGGAGTCGTAAACATTTCATTGCCTTGACCTCAGTGGGAAATTGAACCAAATAGCTGATTTGGTCTTTAACTGTGTAATATAACAAATCAAAAGTTAGTGGCTCTGTGTTGTTTGTTACCATGCTTGATGGGCCCCTTCTTCTCTCTTTCTAATGATGCACACTACCTGGAGTGGTTTCCTTATCTGTCTTCCAACCCTCTAAATAGCCTCATACCTACATGTGATGAAAGGATTTTAAAAAGCTGGTTTGACAGCAGGATTGTCAGGTGATCCAAGTAAACTAAATATGTGGAATCGCCAATTTGCTGTGTCGCGTTTCTCCAACGACCGTTAACAAAGTGTCGGCAGCTGCAGATGAGTTATGGGCATATTTCAGAGGATACTTTCTTTCTGCCTGTCACATCACAAAGAGGCAGCAGCTCGGTAAACTCCAGTGAAAGCCAAACTCTCCAGGCTTGAGAATGAAAGTTATGCAGAGACAAAACAGATGGTGATGAGATGGTGAAGTTGTGCTCTTTTGTTTTCTTGAAACGTCCACATCAACTGTCTTCCCAGCTTTGCTGCGAGTGGCCGTAGCAGCTGTAACAACACTGCTGTGACAGAATTATGAAGGGTTTACAATCGAGTCATGCAGTGAAATAAGGCTGTTTACTGTAGGCTAAGTGAGTCAGACGTAACTGCATGATTGCAATGTGTCTTGGAATTAACGCTGCTCCCTTAATGGCATAAGTTTCTAAATGTGGTATTTGTTTATTCCCTTCTTTGGAAACAGCTGAAGGAGCATATTGTGGAAGATGATACACATTTCATCTCCTCAAATCCAACGGCTGCAGTGGGAGAAGGAAACTGTTTTATTGACAGATGACATAACGCAGTGGGTGCCCCCATCTCTTCTCTCAGATGAAAAGTATGCTGCAGATTGATGGCAGCAACATCTGAAAAATCCTCCATTTTCTCACCCAACAGGCATTAACTCAAGTGCTCCCAGAAGAGGGAACTAGCTGTCAAAGATACTTATACGCCAATATATTTATGGCAGCATGTTCCTCCAGGGGAAAAGAAACATTTTGAATGTTTAAATTTTCATTATTTTTCTTAAGTACATAGTGTAATAGCTGTTTTTCGATGTCTTATAGACCGCCAACACTCTTGTGTCCTTGGGTTTTGAATCGGTACATGTGGCTCCGTACCATCCAGCTCCGATATTGTCTTGCTTTTTGATAAACGGGCTATGCAGGCACAGTCCAAACTCAAGGACAAAGCACATCTATCTGCCAGCTGTCAGCGACTTGTCATCTGGCTGCAGTAATTACACAAGCATAAATGTGGCAAGGAGACAGTCGTTTGGCGGGTGAATGAGATCTATGAGATCTGTGTGTGGCGTATTTTTGTTTGTCTGAAGGCTCTTATTGAAAGAAGTGACTGCAGGACAACTTGGAAGTGGCTCAGGGCCTCCAAACTTTAGTTGCACCAAATGGCTTGTTGTTTGGGTTAAGATCTCTTGGGCAGGCTGGCATTTGAGACCTAGAGGGCTGCAAAGAGTGTCAGTGAGAATAGGGAAAGAGGAAGAATCTGTCTCTTGACCATTTTGGACCAGCTAATTCTAAAATCATTTCTGTGTTTGTTCAGCATTTTGGTGGACTTTTTTCCTTTTTTCTCTGTAATTTTTTTTATCCATCCAAGGTTCAACTTTTAAATGCATTGTACACTAGGAGAGGTTGCCAGATACTTCATAAGATCCCTTCAAAAGGCAAAATGAAAAAAAACCTAGTGTCTAAGGTTAAAGTATTGAGAGATTTTCTCTATAGACACTATGACTTCTTTCAAAAGGCATTTCCAGGCCTCACAAGACAACCAACTGATAAAACAGCCAATGAATAAAGATGAAAAAAGGACAGTTTATGCATAAAGCATCTTTGACCAGATAACCTATGGGAAACAATTTGCAGAAGCAATAAAAAAAACCTATAAACCAGTTAAAAAAGATCAAGGCAACAGACATTTGACTCTGAGGCTCAGCAGGGAGGGTACATCCCCTAAAACCTTCCCCCCTGAACACTCCATTTTAGATTACAGATAGGTTCTTTATCTTTATAAGTCGGCAGTAGTAAAAGATTAAAGATGTCTGTATTCAGAGTGGGTCAAGTCTAGGTGGTCTGACTTCACAGACCTCACACATATTGAGGAACACCAACTCAACTCCCCAAAAGAAAAATAAACCTCACAGAAGAATCTCTGTTCTTTCAATTGATTATCCACATCAGCTTGTTCATGTCACGCCAGAAAACAAGTTGACACCGACTCTGAGGTCATCTTTCAGGTAAAAATCTGAACTCAGGCCTTTAAACTCAGATTAAGTTTTCTGTTTATCTTGAGAATGACTGATGTGAGAATAGAAGCAACTTTGCAGTTTTTGATTCTGATTTATCCGGCCGAGTGTATCACTTCAGGGCATCTGTCTTTGCTGTATCTGCTTTCTAATGTGAGATTTCTTCTCTTGGGACCTGTGCTGATAAATCCATTTAGGACTCTGGGTGAATTCCTCTTCTTTTCTTTGTGGTGAAGAATAGATTCATCAAGCAATGGGTGGTGAAAGTTATATGGATTGTCTGACATGGTACAGACATTTGAGCAATGACCTGATTGAGTTGCTTGGTGTAAACGGAAAGATTTCTGGAGCTAACAAAAGGCAAGTCAGAGGGAAGGTGTTTCTACTGCCAATAAACATTTAATGGGAGGTAAAAGCAATCTGTGCTCATTCCTCAATACCAACACTTTGTCCCAGCTTTCAGCATTTCAAACATATACACAAGATACCCATTCAGCATTTCACAAGGCCTTTAATTAAATTCTAAAAAAGTCATCTGTCATCTGAAAAGTTGATAAAAGTGAAGTAGTACAACAGGATTGTCAAGCATGATCAACAAGATGGTTTTCAGACCCCTCTGACCATGCACTCTGCCTGCATTCCCCCCTTCAAATAAACAAAACAACAACAACAACAAAAAACATATGCTTACACTGTTCTGTATAACATCAGGTTAGACAAGTAAAAAAAAAGTTTGGATCTTTACCTTAGTGGAATGTAACACTGATCTACCTTGTGAATCTTGTTGGAGCCACAAAACTTTGCAGAACCTCAGGTGGAAAATCTTTGATTTCCTTTGAGCAATATCAGGAAACCCTACATTAATGTTCATCATTATGCAGACGATACTCTACTGTACTAATGAGGCCAGATGAAACAAATCGGTGAACTATGGCAGCATTTCTTAAGACTGCTAAAATATGGTCAAACTGAAACTTTGACCCTTCTTGGTTTATAACTTGATATAACTGAGAGATGCAATTTCAAATGACATAGCCTGCATTCTCTGAGATTTAGGAGTTCTTCTGGATTTTAATATGTCTCTGATTTGCCAAATATAAAGTTTAGCTCTCTCACACCCCAGTTAAATGAAAATTTAATACACCATTGCTTTAAACTGATGCAAAAACAACAATAAAAACTGTTAATGCATTAGTTTCTTCTTGGCCTGATTATAGTTCCCTGGTCTGGTTCTGCCAAGGTTTGTGTGGGCTAATTGCTTGCTAATGGTGGCAATGCTCTCTCTGAAAAACCGCATACAATCAGGACCAACACTCATGTCTCATAAGACAACTTAAGGCACAACAGCAAAACATAATTGATTAATAAATTGGAAATATGAAGTTAGCCAAATTCAGACTGCTGGGGAAAGGCCATAAGTTGATATTTTTGCCTAAAGGCACCAATTACTGTAATAAATCTTGTCTTTTAACCTTTTTTAAGTAGACTGTCAGTTTGTATTGCCCAGTGTGTACCTAAAGTCAACTTTCATTTTTACTGAGCTGTCCAAAACAAACTGCCATACATACATGACACATCACATTGTTTGACATAAACACGTCAGAATTCTGTAAAATTCCCAAATCCTTCTATATTGTTGGAACAGTGCTGACTCACTGGTCTCTCCACTCATTTCGATCCTGCAGATTCTCCTCTACAAGTTATCCTTTTTCCTCTCCTCTCCCGCTGTGATTCTCACCTCTCTTGCTTTTTCCTCCTCCTCTTCACCACTCACTCCTGATTTCTTAGAAATTACCTTCACCTGCCTCCCTGCCGTCCCTTCCCGCGTTCTCGCTCCTGAGATTGTTTACCAGAGACTGCTGATTGCTGACCCAGCAGCCCTTCTGTCTTCCCACCTCCTGCATTTGAGCCGTGAGAGGCCAGGGAGGGCAAGCAGGGGAACTCAGACGTCTTAACCTTAATCTGATGGAGGTTTTCCTTAGACAGCTTTTTACTGTTATTGTGTATTTGTTGCATTGCTTATCCCACCAATTGTCCGAGCCCTCATGGTATTGTGGATGGCTGACGGGTCAAACTCATAAGCCCTGTCTGAATTGCAAATAGGAACCTGTGATCAGCAGAGTGTAATGAATTTAAAGTGGCTTATTTAGAACTTTTTTCTTTGTGCTGAGCCAGGCTCCACACCGTTGAAGTGGGAGGATGTGTTCCTTAATTTACCATTTTGATTGAGTTAAGACTGATAACACACCAGATTTTATATATATATATATATATATATATATATATATATATATATATATATATATATATATATATATATAATATCAGTGCTTGGACAACATCTCTGTTTGAAGTGATGTTGAGGGGACCATGTTAATAGATATCAGTACAGTTATTGGATGGAAAGCTATGGAATATGTCCATCCCAATCCCACAAACTATGACCTTGGGAACTCTCTGAGTTTCCACTGTTAGCTTGACATTATTGTTTTTGTTTTAATGGGCATGACTTGACATTTATTTGATAAATTGGAAATAGGATTAAATAACTACACATTGTATTGCAAATCACGATCACCTTGGTGGTTCTATATTTTTACACCGTCACCAGCTGTAACTTTAAATCTGTTGGCTCTGATTGAAGACAAACAACTCTAAAGTTTCAGACATTCTGCAGCCTTAGACATTGCTTTGACTTTAATGCCAAATAACAATTACCTGTATAACAAGCTTAATGGTAAACATGGTACCGACTGCCGGCATTGTTGACGACATGTAATTTAATGCTACAAGTTGAGCCTCACTTTCATTATGCTGAGACTATTTTAGCCTGCAGCTAGCTTTTAGCTCAAGGCACAACTTTGAGTGATGCTTTCATACAATTCATACTAAGTATGATGTCATAATAATGTTGTGCTATGGTGTCAAGTACAATCTGAATTCAGAAAATACAATTTTGTACATTTACAGTTTGCAAAAATGTCTAGGTGTAAGTATATTGGACAGAGTTCTTTTTTAGTATGAGACAGGAAGTCCCTGGTCATACTCAACCACCCCAAAATACAGAGCAGCTCTTCAAACTTTGTCTGTATGAATGTTAATAAGACACTGTCTGTGTGGTTAAAAACCACAACATTTGTATGTTACAACCTAATGAATGTGCTAAGCCATTGTAAATCCTCAGACTTCAGACTAATGATGAATTCACACACTGTGAAGGTGGCTTACGTTAGTATGTTGATAATGATACATTAACTGACATGTTGGTTGGCAGTATACAGACATACTGTGTCAGCTAATAGAAGATGGTTGGTACTTATATAGTTTTGGACACACACATACACATACACACACACACACAATGCAAAGGTCATAACAAGAAAACACAAGGGCCTACAGTGATTTCATCTAAACAAAACAAGCCAGTTGAAAAGCGGACGGCTTTAAGAGTAGAAGATATAGCTTGGGGCAAAGCTGAGTGCCTTAACGGCAAACTAAAAGAGTAACAATAACAACAACCAAAGCCCTTAAGAGCCTTCTCATATCACACCTGAATAATTCATTAGCACAGTAGAGTGAAAATAAATATTTATATACACTATATTGAAAGCTTTAACAATTAAATGATGTACTTGTAGATCAAGAAAAGCCTCTCATGCATATCAAGTATTCAGGACTTTTAGGAGTTTCATGTTTGGAGAGGGCTTGAGAATTAATAGTGTTTGGGTTTAAAGAATGGGGCACAGATGGTCTGCCCCTCCCATGTACCATTTTGAAGTATGAGTTTGAATATGAAAGGATGTTTTTGTATTTTCAAACAGGTGCAAAACATTTTTTTCAGTAATTTTAAAAAAGAAATATTGCATTTTCCCCCATAAATGTAAATTCTTACAAAATTCTTATTCTGAAGAGAATATCTTTTTGGAGATTTTGTTGTTTTTGCATACATTCCATGCTCGTTCAGATCAACGCAGCAAATCAAGACTGTCAACTCTGTGCTAAAGGAATTAATCTTTCTAATTGAATGAACATGTTGACTTGACTACAGTCATTAAACCCCCCCTCAACACTATATCTCTGTTTAGGCTCTTATAGACTTTTATAGACTCCAACATCCTGCTGCTGTGTGTGCAGAAAACCTTTTGGCTGAACAGACTGAGCTGCAACTGGCAGCCTGTGCTAATGAATTCTATTAAATCATTCCCTCTCTTATTAGGACCACATTAGCAGAGGCCAAAATCTGAAGCAAAGTACACAGAAGAGAGGAAAAACAAACCACTCAGCGCAGAATGGATCAGCCTTTTTTCTTTGAGTTTAGTGGAACTGGAAACAGGCTGCTCTTTTATCGGCTGTCAGCTCCCAGCCCACTGCAGCAGGCAAACAGAGACATGAAAAGAAGTGTATGGAAGGGGATGTTTCTGTATTGAGGAGGTAGAGAGGCTCATCCGGACGTCCCGGGTGAAGCATGAGAAAAAAGAGAGATGAGAAGAGAAGAGGGGTGGAGAGTGTGTGTGTGTTAAGAGTGGGGTGTTTCGAATGTCTATGCATTTTAATTGGGAGTGTTTTGTTTCCTAAGTGTGCACATGTATAGGGAGTTCCTTTAAGTATGAGAAAGTGTGTGGGGGGGTAATCTGTTTGCAGATGAGTGTCAGGAGGCAGCTATTATCAATTTTCCACCCAAATCTTGCCAGATAAGATATTGCAATATCCTGTCTCTGCAAAACATTGTCCAAATAAGATTAAAATAACACAAAAGTATGTCATTTTTAATGTTTTTGGACACATGTATGTGTTGTTTTGGTTACACCAGCAAGTTCTGTGTGTGAACAGATGGTGATTTCAACATCTGCGTATTTTCCCCTTTGATTCAGAGGAGTTAGTACATTTTTTCATGGGGTGAGTAAGTGGGTGGTCAGAGCCAGAAACTTGTCATGCTTTCACAAGCTGATTTTTTTTTTGTGGTTTAGAGGAAATGCTTTGTTACTGTGTTTTTGATTCTACTTAGATACAGATTAAATTAAAAAAATCTGTATCAAACTCAACTTTTTCCCTTCTGTATAATTAACTTGTGCTTCCCTCTCTTTCTCTCATCAGTTTTGATAAGATCTGTTGTGTTTTCTCTTAGTTAGTTATCGGCCCACACATGACACCTTCCCATATGTTTTTCTCACTATAGAACAGATGCTCAAATGGTGTCTGTGCAGGCTTTTATTGATTCATAACACTGACACTCTAAACAACAAGAAACTCGTAAAAGCACTTTAGGTAAAGTGGTTGTTAGAATTATACATGAAAAGGGTGTGAGGGTGTGAGTCAACATCAGCTTAAAAACAAACAAAAACAGAGCTTAACAGGACGTAAAATCATTAATATTTAAAGAGAGGATGTTATTCAGGCATCATACTTTCTCTATGGTAACAACATGGCTGTTGACAGGATTTACAGCCCAAAAATAATCCTTGTTTTTCCCCACACTGGTGTTTTTAAAAAAAATCCTTCAGCAGCTGTTTCTTTAAGGCTCCCTGCTTCACCCACCCACTTCCCTCTGATTGGCCAGGCTTCTAAAGGCCTGATGGAACCAAAGTTATGGGTAGTCCCTGATTTTCCCACCCCTCCAACAAGTTAGGAGAGCATTAGGAGAGCCTTAAGTGATGACTTCATTTTTTTAGCATGTCTCGAAAATCTTGCGATGAATTTAAATTTTTGCAGGCATTTCCCCTACAGGTTCATAGCTGTTTTAACATAATACTGCCTACATGACGATGGTTTTAGGATGAAACACACGGAAATGGCATTTTAGCCTACCTAAACTGGAAACTTTTGAACACAACATCCAAAGTGGAATTTTTCTGTAACACCACAGTCACCGTTGCCATGTACACAGCAAGCTGGAGTTTTCAGTGGAAACACTGACGCTTTGCTTTGCATTATATTTTAATTGTGGCAACTTAAATTGCCATGCAAAACCAGACAACGAAAACAACATTGGTGGACTACCATGTTGTGCTTGTGCTGCTGAATCTGCTGACTGCCTTTCAACAAATTATGCATCTGTTGCACAACTTCTGCACTCAGTGAAGAGACATTCAATATATATGCCAGATGATATGTCATTGTGGGGAAGCATAATCCTGAAATACTAAATTACATAAAATACCATGTGGACACTAATGTTCCCAACACCTTAGCATGAAGCCCGATGGGGAAAAATGGGCAGCAAGAAGCAGAACATCATTGGGGTTATGAAATGGGCTTTTCCCTTCACCAGTGTTTAGTCAAGATTAGCCCAGGACACCTTCGATTGGCTTGACCGTTAGCTCTTGAACAATTCCTTCCCTTGGAGGCTCTCACTTCCTGCTACATCCATTTAGCAACACACAATTTTATTTATATATATATATATATATATATATATATATATATATATATATATATATATATATATATATATATATCCATCCATTTTCTATACCGCTTCTCCTGTTCAGGGTCACGGGTGGCTGGAGCCTATCCCAGCTGGCTGAGGGCGAGAGGCAGGGTACACCCTGGACTGGACGCCAGTCAATCGCAGGGCTGACACAGAGACACAGACAACCATTCACGCTCGCACTCACTTCTACGGGCAATTTAGAATCTCCAATTGACCTAGTGAGCATGTTTTTGGACTGTGGGAGGAAGCCGGAGTACCCGGAGAGAACCCACGCATGCACGGGGAGAACATGCAAACTCCACACAGAAAAAAAAAGAGCTCTTGCTGTGAAGCAAGAGCTCTAACAGCTGCACTACCGTGCAGCCCTATATATATATATATATATATATATATATATATATATATATATATATATATATATATATATATATATATATATATATATAGTAAATCCTCTTTCCCACCTGCTTTTTCAAAGTGACTGCCACCAAGATTTTGTGCTGCTTAAAGCCCTAAATGCTCAAAGGCGATGAAACACCTTCTTCATTCTCTTTGCTCCTTGTTTCTAATACAAGTTGGATCAGACTGAGCTCCAATTCAGTCCCAAATCACTTGATTGATCTTTTTTTTTCGATTTTGAGTCGATCCGTCACTGCAAAAAGTGTCTTCTATCTTACTTTTATTGTGCCTTGATCCTAGCTTGCTATATTACTTCAACACATATTGCAGACCAGCATGCACTAAGCTTTATGGAAGTCAGAGTGCGCTCACTCCCTTTGGTTGCAAAGATTGAGTAATCAAGCTTACAAAGCAGCCGTGAAGAATGAAACAACAAAGGCCGTCCCTGTTCAATCCAATTATCTTCCAGCCCCGTCTTGTCTCAGTGTATCCCCTAAAACGTTTGTGATATCCTCCATCTCCCCTGCTCTTTGCACTAAACCCACAAACTCTCTCACGTTCACAGCCTCTCTTTTATTCTCTCTCTTTCACACAATAGCTCTCCTCAGCCCGGGTCCTGTTTGATGTTAGACCCTGAACGCTGAAGCCTGTGCACCCTTTATGTTGCTTCCTTTATTCCTCCTTAAAAATTCATCCAATTTATTTATCTGCACCAGCCCACCAGAGGTTCACTCATCGCCCACCCGTCTCAGCTTGTCCCCTCTGTGCCCTTTTTTGTGATAAATGGAGCCGGCTCTGGTCCATCATCACCTCCCACTAGCTTTGGCACAGGACTGTGTGATTGACACAGAATACACCGACTTCTAATACAGTCCCCAAAGCTGCCTCTCTGGGTTTTCCAGCACCCTCTGTGATACAAAATATACTTCTGGTTTTATCTTTAACTATGAGAACTATGTTCTTGAACAGCAGACCATCATCTGCATGTAAAAGTTAACAGTAATAAGAAATAAAACCTCATCATAAACATCCTCCCTTCAAACTTGGGATGGATCTACACATGTGATGCAACTCTCAATTATGGGACTTAAAAGAAATGGGGGAAAAAAAATCCTTTTTTACTGTGTCATCATCTGACATTTTTGTTTAATAACTTTGATAACTCTGATAACGTCCCTCTGAATACTTACAGGTGTCTCGTTTGTGCTGAGCATTTCTCTGCTGAACAAAAGCAGTTTAATCTTACAACAGGACTTACAAGAAGCTAAAGTATGGATCTGGAAAATTATCTCGGTATGAAAATGCCCTTCAGTGACCTAAAGTTCCATCTGCAGTCCTTAAGTAGCTCACACTTTCTTCCTGAAAATGAAAAACGTGTGAAAAAAGTGTCACACTGACTTACCGTCATATTCAAAGAGCCAAAGATTTTTATAAATTGCATGGACATTGTCTTTTTTAAGAGGATTAACAAGTGTATGCATTTACTTGATCCCTATAGCTATGCTAGCTTGAATACTTTTCAGATCTTAATATCTTGAAACAGGGGTTCCCAAACTTTACCATGCCAAGGCCCCCCAAACAGCATTAGCTTCTGGCTAGGGACCCTCTTTGCAACCCAACAGATTTTTTTTTTCTTTACTTTTTTGATGAGTGGTAAGCTTAAAATGATGCTTACGTCTAAAGAAGTCACTGTTTTTCAGCCTCTGCTGGGTGTTTTTGTATCAAGTAGCACTAAAGTTTCGAAGGCTTTAAACACTCATTTGTAAGGGTCTTCAGAGAGGGAAGCATTTCGGGCAATCAGGGCCATTTTTCTGTATGGCTTTGAGGCCATACTGGATGTATGCTGCCTCATATTTTCAAATTTTAGTTGGTCACAAGTTCTTAGATTTTTTGCAGCAGAATCCTTCACGACAGGGCTGTTGGACTGCTCCTTCGGTCTTTATCCTGTCTTAATTCTGTCTTCTGTCTCACATGAGGTGTGGCTTTGAAACTTGAGAATCTGATGATTACGTCAGTTTAGGTGTTGTACGTTCAGGACAAATGGTTATATAAAAAGAATAATAAAATAGAAAAATAAAAATAATTTGATTTAATTTTTTTTTCCCCTTTACTCAGCCCCCACTTTGACCACGGTCTTGAAACATGCCATATTGGCTCAGCTGATCCCCGAGAAACTCTACAACTTCCAGCAGATCTGAAGTGACTGATCATGACTGATGACTCATGATAGATCAGCTGCAGTCTAAAAGCTCCTGCGCTAATTTTACAAACCAATGACAATACCAGATTTTTTCAGGTGAATGCAGTATGCTTCAGGATGTATGCACTTTTTTCAGCTTGAGGTCAATTTTTTTCATCTGCAGATTAATAGGTTCTCTGTATGCCTGAGCCTTTTCCCTTATACCCCGACCCTTGGTTTGATCCTCTGGCCATTTGGCTTCACTGTGAGTGATGTGTTTACAGTGAGGGCTTGGGCCCGATGCACTACAGTACACAGATATTAATTCCACTGATGGCTTTATCTGCTGTGGGACTCCATGCGTGCACTGTGTGTGTGAGTGGATGCATGTGTGTGTCTTTCATGTGGATGTATATCCACAGCCACTTTACTGTAGTCACTGTTTCCATCTGTCTTTCACCACAAAGTTTAAAATCGCACAACTTGTTGTCTCTATCAAAAATCCATCTCATGACGATTGTCCACCTGTGCTCGGCTTGCATCATTTTCATTCATATGCAGCTTGAGCTCATTCTGGTAATGGCTGACAAGTCAAGATCAGCAGTGACAAGCCTTATCTTTCTGTATGGCAGCAAGTCTCATAATGTATTGCCGAGCATTTACAGTCCATCCGTCTGGCAGAGTCAAACTGTTATTCTTTGACGTTTCCATGATAGACTCCTAATGACAGCCCTTTTAGAAACATTTGACCTTTGATAAAAACAAGCCAGGCCAGATGTGGAAACACATGCTGTAATATTAAATTTGAGATGGAGCGCAGAAGGTAAATAAAAGCGGCGGATTGGTTGACATCATTCTGTCACTGAGGAAGTGAACGCCTGCAGTCAACGCTGGAGGAGAATCCCATTTTCTAAATGTCCCGACAGATTGCTGATTGAGTTGCTTGGCCATACTAGATGGCAACACTTACTCTATAAAATGTTTGAGTGCTTTTTCCACCCTCACTCTGCGTTCCCTCAGCAGCATTTCATTTGCTGTCTGCTTTTCTCGGAGCACATGTCCCTTGGCTAAATGTTTCATTTAGCTTCAGATGACAGCGCCTGCGAAGCACCTCCTGTTTTCTGCGTGTATCGTCTTACCCGTAATGCAGAGAATATGTGGTGATGAAAACAATCTTCAGTTGTTTTGTCTTAAGAGGACAGAAAAGAAAAGGTTAGAGGAATATACACACAAGTACACACCAACCCCAGCACCACCCAGTCCCACAAAGTTATCTGATGACACAAGGGATTCATAATGTTTGTTATTCAAGTTGGAAAATCAGATTGGAGGAGACATCTGTTCCCCTCCTAAACATTTTGGGATAGAGAAGAGTCAGAGAGGTCACAGATTCCCCCTGGATTGGTGGTCGTCTCTCAGTGATCCTCAGCATCTTCACCTACACGGCATCATAAAAATGATCTCACAGGTTGGGCTGCACCTCAACGGAAAGAACCACAAAGACAGAGACCCAGACTTTCTCGCTACCAGACAGCTTTAACAGATGTCCAATCAAAGCCTTTCAAACATTTTTTATCAACAGTATATGGGTAAGTTTATTTCCTCTATGAAGTATGGTTTATTAGTTGTTCTGTTGCTCACTGGACTGTAACTTTCAGTTAAAGTTGAAACTCATGACTCCAGTGTGTTTACTCATAATTTATACGGGCGTTTTAAATGAGTGAAACAACATGAATTATATTTCCTTCCTCAAATAACTTCTTGTTTTTACAAGTGTTTTGATTTCTGAAGAAGGGCGACCCACAAAATGGAAAATTGGATCATTCTCAGAAAGCATTTGGGCCAAAATCAATATATTGAGTTCCTGTTACATTTCTAGACTTTCCAGCTGCAGAGAAAAGTATGAGCACTATTTTTTTTCCTTTTCCTTTTATTTTCTTTTTAAACTTGATTTTTTTCAAGTTTATGCAAATTTGTTTCCTCAATTCCTTGATTGTTCTGCTGCACTGACTTCTTTTCCTACAACACATCAGGGAGTGGGATAAGATGAGACAGTTTTTATTTACGATGCTCCCAAAGAAAATGATAACTAGAAAGTAGTTTAGTTTAAAAATATCCCCAATGTATGCTGGTGATTTTTCCTATCAATTGAGATGATAAAAAGCTACAAGGACAAAGAGCTGAAAATGAGACCTCCCTAAAAAGATGTAACTGTGGCTCAGGTTGGGCCTTGTTAGGTGAATGTAAGTCAGTGAGTAAATTTAGCAATCTGAGTTTTTAAGTTTAAACCTGACAAAATTTCAAGAAATTGTATATCTTTGCTATAAGATATTTGATTGTAGATTTTTCTTCAAAATATATTTTTTTTAATTCTGTACGAGGGGGTTATTGTGCTTTATTCAATAGGATTTATACTGTCATTTTGATACCTCTGTAGTGGCTTCACATGATTTAAATCTTTGAAAAAAGAATTTGCTGTTCTCACCCTGGTCTTTTAAAAAAATACCTTACTTTGTTCAAGCTGCTGCCTCTTTAAGGTGCAACACTCCACAAAGCCCCTTCCCTCTGATTGGCTAGTCCTCTGGAAGCCTGTTGGGGGCAGAGCAATGGGCAGGTTTTACTGTTTGAGGTCATGAACTGTGTCATGAAACAGTTCAGAGATGAACTGATAAACTCCTGTGAAGATCTCATGCTATTTTTTAGAACGGACCATTTTGAGCTGTTTACAGACAGATTCATGGATTTCTACAACATTTGAATATGAAGCAGTTTGAAAGTCTGGACACAGTATGGGCATCCAGCATTGTTACTTTATATCTGTTTTTAAGATATAAGAAAGCAGAGCACCCCCTCTTTAAAGTCGTAAGAACTTATTTCACATAGAAAAACAACTGTTCAATATTTCATTCATCAAGGTTGCAGTAAAATGTTCTGTCCTTGCTCTGTCTCCAACTGTTAGTGGTAGAGGAAGCTTCTTCAGCACATCACTGCCTAGGAAACATTCCTCATCATTTACTTGGAGGGAAAATGTGGGTTTCTCTCTGGGGTAGCTTCAGAGCGTGGTGGGTGAACTACTGGCTCACTTTGCCCCATGGACACCAATTTGGAAATATTTGCCTGGTTTAGTACATTTTTAGATGAGCATACATTTGCTTTGAAATAATATCCATCGTCACTGACTGAGTCACTCATCTTACCCCACTCTCCCAATCAATGCATACCTGTGGTCATTTTTTTCACTTATGTTTTATTTGCCTTTCTTACTGATGATACATCAAAATGAACACATTATACAAAACATTGGTGTCGGTTAACAAGTCAATACAGCCTCTTTTAAAGTACTCCATTCGCTTCAGTCTTTTCGATGGGTTTTAAAATCAGTCCATATTTTCCATTTACTCTGGCAGACAGATTGTTGAAGTCTTAAGTTGTGTGTAAAGTTCTCCATGTCATGTAATGTTTCAACAATGTCCAACCAGTTTCTCAGAGTGGGTGGGTCCTCCTTACACCACTTCCTCCTTCTTTGATGTTACCAGTAGTATTCCAGCCAGGTATCTGTCTTTGCTTTGTGTATTTTCTTGTGTTAAATTTCCCAGATACCGCACTTCACATGTCTTAGGAAGTTCATAACCCAGAACAGCTTCTATTCACCATTTTTATACATGGCCAAAAAATGTGAGCGTAATCAACGTCATACTCCCCACACTGTCTCCAGCAAGGCTGTGGACCTGTGGACCTGTGGTCATTTTTAACTAAACTCTATGAACTAGGGTTTTCAAGAGAAATATGGAAACAAAGATTGATCAGTTACGCTCCTTCATATTCACTGAGAACAAAAATAAGTGTACTTAAGTTCTGTCAATGGTGATTCTTAATTGCTCATAGGTGTGAGTGTGAGCTTGAATGGTTGTCTGTCTCTATGTGTCAGCCTGTGATTGACTAGTAACCAGTCCAGGGTGTACCCTGCCTCTCGCCCTAAGTCGGCTGGGATAGGCTCCAGCCCCCCGCGACCCTGAGTAGGATAAGTGGTATAGAAGATCAACGAATGAAGTTCTGTCAAAATGTAACTTAGGTACCTTCCTCCTTAAAAACATACTTCAAAAGTATATCACATAAAATAAAAGATAGCAATGTGGTGGTATACTGTCTCATTCTGCAGGAGGGGAAGGTTGTGGAGAAAATGTTGACTTGATGGAAGCCATTCTGCAACCAGAACAGAAAAGTATATAATATGCAAAATCAGTGCCCTCTTATGTAGATTGAAAACAATAAAATAAATAGTTTGCATTGTTTTCATTCAGAGTAAAATGGATGCGGCAACTTGTTTTGTTTTTCAAGAGTCAGTTCAAAACTCCTTCTGCACATGAACCCACTATTATTAATAACAACTGGACTGCTCTGAAGGAAAAGTTCAAGTGAACACAATACAACAGGGAGTGAAAGAGAAGCGTTTAACATTATATTTCAACAATAATTGAAAAAAGCACTTTATTTGCTACAGCTGTGTCTAAAGCAAGATAATTTAACCAGCTTAACTCAATAGCATTTTTTTTTAACCAAAGATTAAAAACTTTAATGACTTTTACTAACACTAAGGAGTCTAAAAAGTTAGTTTCTGGTGAGTGAATGTATTACATTGCTTGAACTTAGGTTGAATAAGCACTTCCCAAATGGCACCAGGCCACAATAGACATCAAATGTCCACTTTAGAAACACATGGCTGACATCACAGAGACTACATCAATGTATTTTTCTATGGCATCTTCATTAATAGAGCCAAAGGAGATTGGTACTATAAATAAATCATTGTTTTTGCCATTTTATTACCTGAAATCTCTTTCCTGTTTTCACGCTTTTTTCAACTTCTTTTGTTTTTCCATATCTAAAAACAAAAATTAAACATTTATGCATCCATAAAAACTCAAATCAATATGGTCTCCCCAGATTTCTATTTAGTTTTTTGCCGCAGCAAAGTTGATGGAAGTAATCTACCCCATAAACTGTCTTGCTGTGCAGCTGTGTCGATAAAAGTGTGAAAGAACATGACGTGTGAACCGCTGACTGCAGGGTCTCTGTTTTTTCTCTCTCGGGGAGTCGATTTTGTCATGGATGTTTGATAGATTCAATTGAGGAGGGAAAATGATTTACAGTACATGAAATTATACAGGGTGACGTTTCTCTTCATGCCCATAAAAATATGCCTCTTTGCCATTTTTTTTCTCAATGAGCCAAGTTGTGTTATTTCTGGATACAATGTTGTTTCTGTTGCCAGCTAAGGCCCTGCATCTGAAACTGTTTAACTCAGTCTAAATCTGCAGAACATATGCACACATTTAGCACACAAACAAAAAGTTGCACATACGTACGTGGATACATATTTATGTATAACTGCAAAGTCTGCACATTTGGTCTCACACATAAGTACATAAAAACCTCTTATTTGAATCAGAGCATAAGGCGGATTACTTTGGAAACCTGTCACTTATGAGGAACCTCACTGTCCAGGCAGACAAAGACACACACAGACACAGACACACAAAGACAGAGAGAGAAAGAGAGAGAGAGGCAGGCACGCAGATGACAGCATGTGCTTGTTTCCCCATTCTCCGCCAAGCTGTACAGCTGTCACTGCCAAATAGGAACAAATGATTTAGAGCCTAAAAATGAACTGTCAGTAAACAAAAGGGATGAAGGGAGTTTTAGTGGACAGAGCCGAGGTGGGAATAAAGCAGAAAGTAAAAGCTTTAGGTGGGCAAAAAAAAATACTGTTAATATTAACTATCTCATTGAACTGCCATGTTAAGTCCTGTACTGACCATAAGACACTCGGTGTAATTAAAAAGGAAATATTACTCACCGGTATATTGATTTAATAAATACACAGCATAGTTTAAATGTCACCAGCGCTTGGTATATGAGCTGAACAAGAGCTTGTTATTTATTAGCTTACAAAATACCTAAAGTTAGGATAGGTTGATTGTAATGTTGGCTTCAATTTACCTTAACTCCCTCTTATTTTTAGTCTGGTTAGAGTTGTTTCACTTAGAGGACAGAAAGTGAAGTTCATTAAGGGGACTGGCAACATACTTTTTAATTTAGCTTGCATCTCAGTTCATAAAAATCATTTCTTTTTACATAGAATTCATCATCATTCAGACTGGAAATTCCTTTTACATAGACATTTATTTTTCAGTGGTTTCACGGTGCTTTGACTGGAAAGCTACAATTACAAACAGCAGATGACACATTGTAAATATACCATTAATAATTTTTACACTGATTTAGAATGCAATGACTTGTTTCTAATTAATGGAGTTTAAATAAGAAAGAAGAAAATCAGCCGAGATACTGCTGTCAACTCAGACAAAAAGGGAGTCAGTAATTGTTTTAAAAAGTTTGTAGTGGTACACTCAACTACACACAACTTGATTTATAAGTGCATTACGGATGGGTCATGATTTTTGAAGCAGTGGATATTCATTACTTTATTAATAATCAAAGAGTTATTACAAATATCTTATGAAAAATTAAATCATTGTTTGCTGTTTTACATTGTGGACTACATGGTGGAACGATCGTTAGCCTCACAGCAAGAAGATCACCAGTTCAAATCCCAGGTTGCATGGTGCGCCTTTCTGTGTGGAGTTTGCATGTTCTCCTTTTGCATGCGTGGGTTCTCTCCGGGTACTCTGGCTTCCTCCCACAGTCCAAAAACATGCTCATCAGGTTAACCGGTGATTCTAAATTATCTGTAGGTGTGAGTGTGTGTGTGTGTGTGTGAAAGGTTGTCTCTCTCTATGTGTGTCAGCCCTGCGTTTGACTGGTGACCAGTCCAGGGTGTACCCCGCCTCTCGCCTTAAGTCAGCTGGGATAGACTCCAGCCACCCACAACCCTGAACAGAATAAGTGGTAAAGAAGATGAATGAATGAAAATGAAAGAATGCCCATCCCTAGTGTATTAAATTTAGTTTCAAAAGCTTGAGGTTCTTCAAATTAATTCTTTTACCCTACCAATCTCTTGCCTTCAACACAGAAACAGACAAATATGAAACAAAGAGGGACATGTACATTATAAAAGATACTATAAATTTATAAACCTCATGAAAAATTTGAAATATCCTCATTTTTCTTTCCTAATTTTGACACTTTTAGTTGAATAAAACAAAGCCTTGTGCAGTTTAGTACAGAAATGTTTAGAGGTCTTTTACATTGAATTTCCTCACTAAAATATGAATGGAAAGGAATCTGACTCAGAAAATGCTGAAATCGGAAAAAGAAAAATGATTAAAACACAGGCACCCGAACCAAATAAGTTTTGACGCTGAATGAAAAACAGAGAGCCCTGATCTTTTTCTTTTTGTTCCAGAATAAATTATTTTAGATTTCCTCTTAAAACTCCTTTTACAGTCACATGACCTCTGCCGTGAGGGTTAAAGTGGCTTGCCCCCCCCCCAACTGTAGACTTTAATTGTTATAACTTGTTTCTGAAAAGAAATATTCTCCTAGCTTTCATCTACAAAGGTCATGATTCTGAGAGAAACCAGAATAAGTCCCATCAGGTCCCGTAGAGGATTTTTTTTTTTCATTTTTATTTATTTATTTTTATCAACATGAATTGAATGACAGATAAATGACACTTCACATTTTTCAGAATTTGATTTTGACGATAGAAAGCTTCTTTGTTGATAAGTAATGGAAGAATTTCTTTTGTGTATACCAGTTTCAAATTCTTAACCTCTAATTCACTTTTCATCTTCATCTCTGAATTATTGCCAATAGAACTTAAAAAAACACGGCCTGAGGCTACTGCAAGCTCTCAACCATGTCATTGTCCAGTTCCAAAATGCCCGTTTGAGTTATGTGAGCTCCACTTCATCTTTCACTCAACTTTTTGAATACCACACTGAGTAAAGATACATTAGTTTTTGTGAATGTCTGAATGGATTTGACATTTGAACACTCATAGCTTTCATTTTATTGTCAAAACTGTAGATTATTATTTTCTCCTTTTTTATTTGGGATTCTTCTAATTTAATTTTCCCACAGAATGTCTTTCTCCTTCAGAACACACACACACACACACACACACACACACACACACACACACACACACACACACACACACACTGAATCTACCCAAAGTTTTACCATATGCCACTTTTATTCTCAAAATCCATGTTTCCTCTTGGTATGTTTGGCATAGAAAAAGTCTGGGGCTCAGTTTGCTCAATTTAGCAATCTGGATGTGATATTTCTGAAACACACACTCACACTTTGTGTCTCTATTTCAAGGGAGAGCTGGATTTTTATGAAAAACAAAAAAACAAACAAAAACAAAACAATACACGTCATTTGTTGGACATTTTATTGCTCTGTTAGGATTTTGTTGGTGCCAAATATATATGAGTTACACAGGTACAACAGTCAGTGAGTATGTGTGTGTGTGTGTGTGTGTTTGTGTATTGTAGGCTTAACAGACAGAATCTGCAGCTAAAATAATTGGAGCCATTCATTAAGCCCGAACCAAAGCCAGATTGTGTCAGCTCCCTTGATCTGAATTTAATCAGGAGAGAAAAAAAAACACTCCCTCCTCCCCTCCTTACTCATTCCATCGTCCAGCCGAGATCCAAGGACTTGCAATGAACCCTGTGTCGAGAGCCTCGCTTTAATTAGTCCATTGTTTCTGCGCGGCCCAGCATGCAACTCTCTGAGCAGAGAGCTGCATGGGAGTTTGTTCAAGCTGTCACTTGGGGCAAACTTTTCTTCCCCTTATACCTCTCCCCTTCATCTTATCTACTGTACACACATATATATTTTCCTCTCTCTCCTTGCGGACAAATACACGTTTAGACGGACAGACAGAAAGGCGTATGACGATATCATTTCAAAATGCTTTTGCATCAAGGATAAGAAAAAAACAGGTATGACAACGTAATCTGGTATGAAATTCGAAGTTTTAGGCTGTGTAAGGGGGAAAAATGTAGCTATTTCTTCCATTTTCCTTTTCAACCTTTACTTCCCATAAACATCAGTTTGAATTATTACACCACTTTTGTCTCAATTAGCTTAATTACCTTGTTCATTTTGAGGGCAACAGATGCCAGTGTTAGTGTCTTGAAACCAAATTAAGAGTGATTTAAGTGCTGGCCATTTTTTCGTATGAATTTGCTGCATTTTCTTATTTCAATTTGACTGTAGTGAAAATTACCCCATCTGAGATATATCTGCTGCCTTATTCAAGGTTATTTTAAAATAATAAGAACACACACATAATGTCATTTCTCTCCATAGACAACGAATGCACACATGCAAGCATGGAAAACTCACTTAATCATCTTTATGAATACTCTGACAGTGGCAAATGTTGGTGCTTGGATAATTTGTAACTTAACTCCTTCAGTGGTCAATATTCCATGATTCCCTGATTGTTTGACCAGAGTAACTTTAATGCCTGCCAACAAATTGCAAACTTACTTCTATAAACCAGCTCTGGCAATTCAAGTGTGTCTTTAAATATCAACCAAACTTCATCATCTGACTGAATGTAATTCTAGGACACTGTCCAGGAATCAAAATAATATGTAACCCATGTGAACTTCTACCACAATCATTCTCATTAAGACTATCAGACGCAGATCACACATGAGTGAAAACCAGGCCCAGCCACATCATTGCAGAGAATATAGTTTGAGACATAGAGTGCTCCTCATGTGAGGAGGAGAAGGCCCCAAAAGACGAAAAGAAAGCCACTCTGTCCATTACTCTCCAGCTTCCAAACCTAATTTATTATGGGGGGAGAGTGATGAACATCTTAAATGTGCGTCACAGTCATTGTCTGACAAAGGGAGCTGGAGAGCAGAGCACTTGAGATTCAACAGTTAAGACATAAAGGGTGCTTTTGTCCCAATAAACCAGTAATTTCACTCCAGACTGAAGGATTTCCGCTGCTGTTTGATCCTAGTAAATTGATATAATTTCTAAAAAAAAAATATCAACGTGCTCACATGTACTGTAGAACGACACTTATTGATGACATTTGAGATTAGGCACGCTTGATTACACTCATGACTGCTGTACTGACATGTCCGGCACCATTCTGTTGACTGTACCATTCAGTGCAAAGATCATTGATAAAGATTACCGCCTCATACATGTCAGAAATGGGTCAGGACTGGTTTCCTGGCTTCAGTGTTCATAACTCCAGAGCAGTTATTTGAAAAAGCTATGAAAGTTTGAACTCCAAAAGCTCCCACCTGATCCAGGCCAACAGGGGGAGCTGCAACATTTCTAATTGTGTTATAAAGAGAGAGGGTGGAGGAGAAAACAAGTTTGGTAAACCCCTCTTTTTTTGTTGTCTTCATACTAAGAATCATGCTTTTATTTTGAATTACTCATACACACCTTGCTTTCTTTCCTAAATAAAGTTTTAAAACCACATTGTAAGAAAGTAAGTATTTTATGGTAAGGAGGATAATGCTTTTGTTGACCACTTCTTTTTTGTCTGTTTACTTAAACCAGCGATTTTATTTATATGTATAAAGGCAATATGTAACTCTTACTTTTTCTTTTCCTGGAGCTTAAGAAGCATATTATTAAAATGCACAGATCTGACTCAAGGGGAAGTAGTTCTCAGACTTTTGAATTTTTAAAAGTTATGAACATATTTGAAAACCACTCAGATATATTCAAGTTTGTGTAAAAAGAGGTCATAAAGTAGCAAACGCTAATGTCTATCAAAAAGAAATTCAGAAACTTTCCCCATCATTAAACTTCAAGCCTTTTAATATCCATGCTGGCAGGATATATGGGCTGAAACCGGACTGCATAAAATTGAGCCTGATTAAATTAAATGAAATGTAGCTCATTCATTTATTACAGCTTGATCACATTAATGGCAATGGACAGTTAAATTCTTAATCTCCCATCCCTTACATTATTAACGGGATGCATGGATCATCAAATCAATTAGTGATGATAACGATAACATTGCCAAATGATAGCTTTTGATCAATTACAGGGTGGACTGTGCAGATTAATGGGCTGAAATAGTGGTCAGAGAAGCTGGATTTAAAGACTGTTTCAGACCATTTGAACCCTGCATTAAGGTAACAGGTAGAGACATAATGGGAGGCTGTAACGTGGTAAGTTTGAAGCAGAAGCTGTGTAAGAAAAAGGTCACAGGTTTAGGTCTAGAAATAGCAAACATGTGCTTGAAATCAGCTATGTGACCTGTCCAAGTGTCCACAACGAGACACTGTATCCCTCTGTTTATTCACTGTAAGTCACTTATGTAAGATTATTATCTTAATGGCAGCACAATGGTGTTCCTTCAGCACAGCTTTAATATTATTGTCTAATTCTAAGGTCATGTCTCAAAAGCCTGTTTGTAACACAGTTGGAAGCTGGGAAATTAGACTAGACCTACTCTTGTTTTGAATCAAATTGAACTTCCCTTGATATTTTTCCAACATTCATTAAAACTTTGTATTTAAACATTCAATTTTATTATTGAGTATCTGTTATATTTGTTCTTATTCTGTTTTAGGCTCTAATAGTTTTTGACTTACCACTGATTCATTGAAAATGTAAAGCATGCCTTAATAATCTTGACCATGTTCAATATTACTTTGATTTTTGCCATCATTAGTACTTTACTGTCCTCAGAATTACCACCTGTAATGTAAAATCCATTAGTAATTTTATTAGTCAAATTTACCTTTTTTTTTTAATTTACCTCTGCTATGTCAGTCCTACTTATGAGCAATCAGTCACTTTATTATTATAATAATAATAATAATAATAATAATAATAATAATAATAATAATAATAATAATAATAATAATAATAATAATAATTCATAATAATAATAATAATAATAATAATAATAATAATAATAATAATAATAATAATAATAATAATAATAATAATGACGCGCATACAAAAACAAACCAAAAGTCACATGTGCTCAATATTTCAAAAATATTTCAACTGAGGCTACATTAAATTATAGACCTGAAATCCACATTTTTTCGTCTGAGCCCTGCATAAATCCCCATCAGTCAATATAGTCAGGTAAATGTAGTGTCTGAGCCCTGGGCGAGAGCACCTCTCTCACCTCCTGGCTGTGCTGGAAAGAAGGAGGTGAGAGGAGAAGATAACACAGACAACAGAGCAAACCACAGCTGCAGGACAGGGATTTGTTTGAAAGAGCAACATTTGTTATCAGCAGCCAAGAAGTTATTTTAAACCTAAAGGGGATGTCTAGAGAAAACTCCTCAAACTACAGGAAAGATCTTTTTTCTGTGGTAAGAAAGTCTGTCAACAAGAAGACCTACCATGTTTGAAGTGTGTGTTTTCACAGAATGAATGTGATTAGTTGTCTTTTTTTAACTTAAAAACTGATCTAAATGGAAAGATCTCTGTTCTTTTTCAGAGAATTTATTTTAGGAAATGTCCTTGAATAGTATTTATCAATTATTCCTGAAAAGTTGTATAACAGGATGGATGTCTGGATGTTATTAAAAAAAAGAAAATAATTTAAACATTTTTTGTTATAATTTTTTTAAAGGAAACACTTGTCTTTTGTCACCTTTTTTTTTTTTTTTTTTTTTTTTTTTTTTTTTTTTACCAGTTTTTAAAAGAGGGATGATTTCTTTTTCTATCTCTTAAGCCCCCTAAAAAGTCACAAAAAGTAAACCATTTCTGGGGATACAACAGTCAAAAACTAAGTGCTTACATATAACTAAAATGGGAAGCTACAAAAATACTACAAATACAGTTTTATGTATCTTATATTCATAGATGTTTTGCTGTGGCCTTTTTGATCCTTGCTAGTGACAGTGTTTTGAAAAATTTAAACCATCACCTTATTTACACAACAAAGGCCTGCAGGTGCATTTAAACCTTTGAAAGAGGAAAACAACAACAACAACATTTAAAAATCAATTAAGTTCAATGGTTGTTTGGCTGTTAAAAACTTTGCCAGTGTCCCCATATTTCTCCATAGTCGTACAATTGTTTCTTTCTCTCTCATGCATATGATTATTTTGAATTTTATGTGTATGTGTAATAAAAATATGAATGAAAATTCCAACTTGAATATAGAGATATAAACTGTGCGCCTACACTATATAAAAACTGCACCGGATAAAAGACTGCAGCTGTTATATTTAAAAGAGCTTTTTGTTTCTTTACAGTTGAGTGGGCAGGTTGTTAGAAAACAAACATATACAGGAGGAGCCTTCATTACACTACCATTATTGGTTGTTTGGATTATTTTGACTAATTGTGTTTGATCTATGCCTTTGATCTTCATCTTTTTAGTCTTTGATGTGAATCACTCCTGCCATCACAGTGCTTGTGAGCCAGTACTTTTGCTAAATGTGTAAATATGAGAGTAGCTGTTAGAAAGTTCCCTTACTTGAATGTGCAGTCCATCTTTTAACGTCTCAGTTCAGGTCATAGAACCATTTAAAATGACTTCCTGAGATGAATAGTGTTTTCTCAAAGTATAAAAACACACACACACACACACACACACACACACACACACACACACACACACACACACACACACACACACACACACACACACACGTGTCCCTACCTATGTCTCATGTTGGAGTCTTCCTGATGCTTCCTCATCATCACAAACCATTCACCCCTTCCATCTCCCTCTCTCAGTCTCAGCTATATTCCCTCTGGTGCCACAATCTCTCACCTTGCCACTAGACCTGTATCATAAATCTTTCCCACCCTCTACATCACCAGCGCCACCAACCATTTTACCTCCCCTACCGCTCACTGCCAGCAAAAGCCCTATTAACCCCTTGCTCGGCTCTATATTGTTGTTGAATAATTGAAAGTGCCTCCTACCACAGTGAAAAGGCCTCTAAATAATAAATAAGATAGGGCGTCTTTTAAAGGTGGAAGAGCCCTGTGAATTATTCAGCGGGCAAATCTGTAGTAAAAGACACCTGTTGCAAAGGGAGGGATTTTCCACTCCAGCAGTGCTGTTTATTGATGCATCAGGTCTCCACACGTACACGCCACAGAGTTTGAAAATATAAATGTCTTGATGTTTTAAAATCATGATTAAATATAGCAGAAGCGCCAATTTTAAACAGATATATAAATACACTGAAAAAAGTTCCTCTCTTTGATAAACAAAATAAATTATCTTCTTTACAGTATAAATTTTATTAACACATTTCAGAAAATCGTACAGAAATATTATATGGTTTGCAACCTAAACAATGAGAGATACAGTATATCAGAATTTCAACCAAAATCACATGACTCAACCTTATTGCCCACGTTTTACTAAAAAAACAGTTTTTAATTTATAACTTAATAAATTTTATAATATCAAAATACCTGCGGTGCCTATTATATTTTGCTAGTTTGAAGGAATACTAACTCAGCCACTGTTGAGTAGTGAAATAAAGTGCAGAAAAAAGTTCAACAGCGCAGCATTTTATCCATGAATGTTGACTAAAGTGATAACAGTCGCAGTAAAGAGGACAGATGAGGAAATAAATGTTTGAAGCAGCTTTGTCGTTGTATCCCCCGCGGCGTAGCAGAGAGCGGATCTCTGTCTGGGGTCACAGCCACCGCTGAGAGCACACCTGGCACCACAGATACAGTCATTTCTCCACCAGAGAATGATGTGATGAGTGTGTATGTGTGTGTTGGTGTGTTTACTGATTGGGGAGAAGATAGTGTCAGGAAACAGAGAAAGTTATGTGTGTGTCATTGTTGGAAGAAGGTGAAAGGCTCGAAGAGAATGTGTGTGTGTGGATGCGTGGTTGTTGAATATTCAAATGTAAGACGAGCTGAGGTTCGGAAATAGCTGGTGTACAAAAACATGAAGGTGACAGAAAAGGAGAAACAGTGACTTGTAAATATTGCTCTATCTCCATGTTGATGTGTGCATTTTAAGAAACCCTTGTTTCTTTGCTTGAATACCTTAGAAAGACATTGCTTTTCTTTTTTATTTGTTTTACACTGAAAACAATTTTAAAGTATGTTGAAATTTCTAGAAATAATCAGATTGTTTTCTTCTCTAAGCAAGATGATAAAATTAATCGATGTCTGTCTTCACTTTGCTGGATCACATGGCCACACACTGAGTGAATATAAATGGAACCGTTTATTACTAGCTTTTAGTTGTGTGTGAGTACTTGTGTTTATGTGAATGGGTTGTACAGCAATAGAAACGGGCTGGAATTACATCACAGCAGGATGTATTATTATCATTTTACAGACTTTCAGCAATAAATGGGAAAAAACTATCATGTATTACTATGCTATATCTATACCCTATAAAAAGAAGCAGTCTTCATCTAAGGTTTAAATGCTTTAAATGCAACTAAAGCAACAGGTAACAGTCTGCATGGAGATGAGTGGCAATAACTGTTCCGTGGCCACAAATTTCTAACTTGTGGCCATAAATTATTATTACTTTTTCCCGATGTCACAGGAGGGGATCAGTCTAAATAGACCTTTCATATGGTATTCATCATTTCATTGTTTTTTTTTTTTCTTTTTCCCTCTGCTATCTTCCGTAGAATCTAAATCAGGGAGCACTTAACCCTTGTTGACATCAACATAGGGCAAGTGCAAAGGGACCCAGTTTAGCACCTTGTGGCACTCCACCGCCACCAGCTACAGTTCCAGGTCAGTCGTCACAGATGTCACAGGACATTTTAATGGAAAACTGGTAAATTATTTATCAAGAGATATTTCAGGAGCACTGAGAGGTCCCCTGGTTCTGCTCTGCAAACATGAGTGCCTATTGTAAGAGGACAAAAGTGTGGCGGAAGCTGAGTGGAGACAGAAACGGACACCTTGATAGTTTGACTCATTTAGCAACCCCTGATGTAAGTGACACATTTTCTTTTGAATTGCAAATTCAAAGACAAAAGACTATTATCCTTTTTTGTCCATAACTACAAATTGTCTCTTGCACAATTGTAACAAGCTTTAGTATATTTCAGATTTTGAAATTGACATACAAAGATCTATTAATATTCTTCCGCAGTCTGTCTGCCATGCTAACAGGTGTCTTACTTAGATGGAGAACAGAGATGCCTGTTTTTTGTAAGTGGTGCCAAGTGTGAACCTGTCAGTTAAACTGTGGTTGGTGGGGCATGCTGATTATCTGTGTGACCTGCATTGTTACAGCCACAGCCCTGTGCTGTGTTTGCAGCCCATTCTGAGTCTTCACACTTGTTCTCATTCATAATGAATACAGATAGAGCTGCAATATTAATAAGCCTCAGAGCCGTGGGCGCTGGGTTTATTTAAGGATTCAGATTATGAGGACAGTGGAGGTTACAAGATCTTTGTGTGTGTGTGTGTGTGTGTGTGTGTGTGTGTGTGTGTGCGTGTGTGTGTGTGTGTGTGTGTGTGCGTGTGTGTGTGTGTGTGTCTACTCAGTAATGTTTTCAATCACATCATATGAGTTTCGTAAAAGTGACAGATTAGATCCTCTGACCTCAATGTTCTGACTGGATGGCTGTTGGCAAAACACAAATTACTTACCTGTCTTTTTCTCACAGTCAAACATACCAAATTCACAAACCTTAGAAAATATTTCAGACCAGGTGAGAAAAACAATAAGGGCCAGAGGACAGAAGAAATATCTGATGAAAAAAAATTGTTGATGCAGCTTTTATGAGCACTTAGAACATCATATTCACCAAAAATGCTCCTTCTGCATTTCCATGTAGTGCCTTCCTCAACATTTCTAACCAAAGCAAAAAAAAAAAGCACTTATCAACGTTTTAGGACAAACATAAGTTTTACCTGGGGACCTCTGAAAATTTGTAATTATTGTGGAGGACGTCCGTGTTTTTAATAAGAATCGACCATGTCCATAATTGGTAAAGTAAAAGTTCCAGGGCAAATCACCAACTATATTTTGAGACGCACATAGGTCCTCTGATAATAGTAATCCAGTCTAAATTGGCATATCTGCAATTTCTACAATATACAATCTACAATTTCATTTAGCAGACGCTTTTTTCCAAAGTGACGTACAACACAAGCAAGAATTTAAACAAAAAGGAGAAACCTGATTAAGTGCGAAGAAATGCTTCAGGTTACTTGGGTCACAGGTACTCTGCCATCAAGTGCCCACAGAACCCCCCCCACCCCCCACCCCCTACCCTTTTTTTTTTGGCTGTTAATGTTTTTCTAAGAAGGTCTCTGCAGCTTTTTCTGATCCTTTTCCTGTCAAAAAATGATTAAGGCAGCTTTGGTGATTTAAAACAAAAGTTTTAACAGCACTTCACACAGACATAAGATGATTTAAAACAAAAGTTTTAACAGCACTTCACACAGACATAAGATGAAATGAGACTTGCTATGTACCCCTATGTCAGAGGTATAGGCTATAAATTGTCTCATTCATAAACATAAAATATTGAAAAAAAAGCCCATTAAGAGTTTCACGTCACTCACATGATAACAACAAATAAAACATATTACAGCCAAAATATTTAGACAGCTCCATAACCCAAGAGCTCTAAAAAAACAGAGTTTTAAGTATGATTTGGAGTCTCCGCGTGCAGCAGGTTGGCACTGATGTGCTGTCTAAGAGTGCACAATCATATTATTGATAAAATGGGGGTAGGACTCAACAAGAACTGATCGTTGATGTAGTAGCTTTTAAGTTTTAAGATAATTATGCACATTGTTTGACTGAAGTTTAACTGAAGCCTGATGTAGACGTCTTCTTCTTTTATCAGAACGGCTGGCTGTGCGCTGCAGGGTGAGGTGCCACTGCTCAAGCATGGTGAGTCTGTGCAGTGATTTCAGTCAAAAACATGAGAAAGACAAGTTATTTATAGGCTTTGCTTATTCCATGCAAATGCGCCACACCAAAAACTGACATCAGGGGGTAATTCTAACATTCTGAAATTACCAGAGGTCCCCACGTAATATTAATCCTGTGCAAATAGTACTTTAGTTGATGCAGCACTTCAGCTTTTGAGCAGCTCCTAATGGGCACTTGGAGATAAACTTACATCCAGTATAATAATTGCATTGTGAATTTGACTTAATGATACTCCAGCTGTGAGATCACTATTTATCTTATTTTATCTAAGGGTCATGTCCTCGTGTGGTGTCCCATATTACCTAAACAGCATTGTTATCAGGATTCAACATGTAGATAATAACATACAGACAATGCATATCAGCATTTTTCTCCACTTCCCCAACATATCACAGCTGGTGAATCCCAAGATGGGGATGTCAAATCCAATAAATGCTTCTAACTATCAGATCCATTACTTCAGGAAGTAAGAGACAGCATGCATTGAGCAGAACTGCAATTCATTTCCATTCGGGACTGCTTTTTCTCCTTCCCTCTTTACCTCAAATCTTGATTTAATTCAAACTAGCCAAGGGTAGCAGCCATGCCAGGGAAAGGTATTGGTTCCAGAGATTAGCCTGCAAACAGAGCTGACGTCATGGCCTTTTGAGTCAGAGAGCTCCTTTTGTTGGACGGAGGCTTACGAGGGGCTTTACCGAAATGTTACAAACACTTAACCATGGGTATTACAGAAATGCACCCCATGTGTTACTCATTTTTAAGGGAAAAGAAATAAAGGCAGGGAATTTGTCTCTAGACTTTTTATTTATGACCCATTGGATGTGGCTGATATGTAAAGATATCCAGACAAACAAACATTATACCATATGTAATGAAATTAGATTTCATGGATGGCAAAGTTCAATACAGTCAAATGGAAAGCAAAGCCATGTCTTAGGTCTCTTGCCAAAATTGGCATTGCTTCATATTTATGTCTTTAAACACAGGTGACAATTCACATGATGTATTTCTTCATAACCTGAGCCTTGAACTTTTACCAAGCTGCTAATGCTGCACTCACCATTCCACTTGAAGGAGCTGAACAACAAAATTCATTGAGTCAAAGGAAAGACACCTATTGGGTTCGAACAGTTCTTTAAAGGGTTTGATTTAGAGGCAACTCTGAATCTTCCTCTGCTCTATTACTTCTGTAATTTCTTCAGGCTGTTTCTCATATTACTGAGCAGCTCCAGAATTTAACTCTAACATGGATGAAAGATCAGATATTGAAAGTGAGCAGGCAAGCAAAACAGAGAAGATGAACAACTTTAGAATTAAGACAATCCTAGTAAAGTGAAAGAGGACTGGTGAAAAGACAGCTTATGCCCCACTAGACTTTCTTTTCAGAAACTTACAGAGAACTTTTCTGTCTGCGGTGGTTGTCAGTAACACTGAATCGTGTGAAATGTTGCCATAAAACTTAGACAGAAAGTCTGACTTAGTGAATTACTTTTATTTGCCTTTAAAGATGAGATAAAACTTCACTGAATCAAGCAATTAGTGTGAAAAAAGAATCAGTTTTTCATCCTCTGCAGCTCCACTTCTGTTACATCTGTTCTGCTGGAAAAGCCAATTAAAAAGCACAATACTAATACGAAAAGGTGACGCACAATCTTTTGGTCATTTAAAGGTCACTCTCAAACATCAAACAGTGCACATGAATAGACTCCAAACAGCAAATGATGTTGACTCGCGAGATTTTTCAAACCTCTTAGACATCAAAACGGTCTGTTAGTTTTGACAGATTATCTCAAGAAGAACAATCAACCACTGTTTAAAGGAAGCCAGATTGATGTTTACAAAGTCATGTTGAGATCAAACCCAAACTATTCCCAGATTCCCCTGGGCTCCTTCCAAGTGGATCCTTGGTCCACCATCTCTTTGCGAGCAGATCGATGGCAGATGAAGAGTTCATTACCCAAGACGAATCCATATGCTACTCTGCCATTTCTTCAGCCGTTCTTCTCATCCATTCTTTGCTCTGTGTTTTAATTGGCCCTCAGTCATCAGTCATCTCTGCTGCACTTGTTCTTTTACCCACTCTGTCGTTGCAGTCTAATGACACAAAGGCTAATTTTACACCCACCAGTCGTTCTATTTAATTACTGACTGTCCAGACTCCTCTGGCTCAATCAATAACAACCCCACCGAGATGGAGAAAAGCTATGGCAAAAATGTTCGTGAGCACTTGATTTGGAAAAAGGAGGGAAGAGTTTTTGTCACTGTTCGAAGAAAATTAGGGGAAGCCAAAAGCAGGTAGCTAATTGGTCATCTGGTATGCCACATCTTTGATGTACAGCATCCTTGATCTCAGAAGTTATCAAAGCTCGATTTGCTTCAAGGTTCCACTATGAGACAATGATAAATTCAGGCAGTGCTGAATTACTTTAAATAATTAAAAACCTGCCAGTGGAGTGAGATAATTTCACTTATCTCATGTTATCTGCCATTAACTTATAAATGGACAGCTGTTTAATACAGTGGTTTGAAAATCTCTTAGTTTCTGCATTTATTCAAAGTAAGTTTTTTTTTTTTGAGTTTATCTATGTTGAGAAAATACTTCATTATTATCATTTTGAAGTACATGAGCGTTTCAAGCTCAAACTACACAACACTTTACATTTACACTTGGAAAAGGAAAAAATAACCTGTCAAGACAGTTAAAGAGGGGATATTATGCTTTCTTGTGTTTAAACGTGGATATTAAGTATCAACACTGGATGTCTATTCTAAATATGCTTAGATTTGCAAACTGCTACATTTTCATACATTGTAGAAGTCCTTGAATTGGTCTATAAACTGCTCAAAACAGTCTGTTCTAAATAACAACACAAGATCTTCACAAGACTTGCTGAAATAATAAGACCATCTCATGAGGATCTCCTAGCTGGCTCATGAAAGGTTGGAGGGATGGGCCTCAAACACCAAGGGGTGCTCCTAGCTCTGCTCCTGACAAACCTTCAGAGGCCAATCACATGAAGTGGGTTGTGGAGAGGGAACTCTTAAAGAGACAGTGCCTAAAACAAAGCCTTTTAAAAGAATGCTGAAATAAGTGTTTTGAAAGCAGCAAGGTGACAAAAATAAACATTTTCTTAGCTGTTTATCATGTAAAGCTTCTAAGAGGGTATTAGAGTGAAAGTATAAAGCTTTAAAAATGCTTAATACCGTGTCTTGAACTGTATCATTGCCAAGTCTGTGAATTTTAACAAACCTAATATCATGAATGAAGGACTCCCAGCAAAAACTTTTCTAACATCATTATTTTTTTAGATATGATTAGACTACCGATTTAAAAATGAGAATGCAATTGGAATTTGCTTAATAATTTGAATTTATTATTGTTGTTGTTCATATAATGTCTTTGATCTAGACAACATCGAAAATGAGAGAAACCTCAATGTCTTTTCAAGAATAAATGAAGGTTTGAATGGATGGATGAATGAATGGATGAATGAATGAATGCGGAGACAAATGGGTACTGCATTTGCATGCATTTATACAGGGGTCAATTATGGCTGCATTGTCACCTGATGTTACAGGGTTTTATTTCTACAATTCACAATCTGTCCCTTCTCTACTCTACCTTTTTTTCTTTATACAGCCATTGCTTGTCAACACAGTTGTCAAATTCTACTTGGGCTGTAAACAAACACAAAAAATCCTGACATTACAATTTGCCTATCATATTAACAGAGATAACTTTTAAATCCATAATACATTGCAGGTCCAACTGTCTTTCTTTGTGACAGTCTCCATTGCATTCAGCAAAGTCAACAATGTCTAGGTTCTCTGCATCTGTGAAGCCACTTCTAGTACTATTTGCAATCCTGCTGGTGACTGGTATGGTAGTTGATTTCAGCCTACATTAAGTCTGATAGGAAGGACTGCAGACAGCCAATTTACCTATAAAGGTACCCTTGCCTCTGTGGAGTGCCTTTATAGGTCAGTTGTTGTCTTGAATTGAGACCTCTTTTCAACCAACTAGCTTTCCACATCATTTTTTATGTACTCACCACAGTTTTCTTTAAATGCACTGTAATCACCTAAAGAGGGAGACTAGCTGTTAAACTCTGCTTCATGTCACCAGGATTTCCATCAGTTTATTGCCTCTTGGAGCTCCATCCTCAAATACACTGTCCTGGTTAAATACAATATGCAGTTAAATGTCTCTCTCTGCTTTTTATGTTAGGATGACTCAGCTAAATACTCTATATTTCATGAGTCATGCAACATGTTACTGTTACCTATGTGAGTTCTTATATTCTCTTGTGGACATCATAAACTTGCAGAAACATAACTGATTTATAAAATTGACAGCCTGTCTCTACAGCAATCTTCAATAACCTCAGGTGGATGATTAAAATATTGGATGGATAGATGGAAGTCCGGCTCTAACTGCATGGTACAGTGAGCTATATCCACCAGTCTGGGAAGTCTGACTTTATTATATGCTGAGTGAAAATGTGATTGATTTGATTGAGGGTTTTAATGCATTAGCCCTTCTCCACGAGTTAATCTCAGCAGTAAACAGAAGAGATGAATGACATTTGACATTGGATTCATGAATCAGCATTAAAGTAGCCATCCGGATTTATTAGATTCAAATCAGGGTTACCCAACTAGCAAGGACACCGTGTTATACGTGTAATATGATGAGAAAATCAAATAAGTTTTACCCGTCTCTGTGGTAGCAGATGTAGAGTCAGCCCAGAACATTTAATTTTTCACTGTTTCGTTTTCTCTTTGTATCTAATGAAAGGTGACCTGTAGCCATGTGAAAATGTGTCCTTCTGTCTCAAGGTTTAGAGTCCACAAACACAAAGCAACAGGAGACAACCAATCAGCAGAGTCGAGTCAGGATGCATGGTTATTGGCAACCAATGGGAGATGGCATGCCGGGTGGGGTTGGGAACTGATGGTGGAACTGAGTGTCTGTGGCAGTGCTAATGGTAAGTGAGAGGTAATTAGAGAGAAAAGACTCATGTGCGGCTCTCCATCCGGCACACAGAGCGGGGAGCCAAGCTCCCCACCGCCTCATTTATCATCATCTGCTTAGCAGGCGACTCCGAGTCAGGACAAACAGAACAACCCCCCTCCATCTCTCTCCTTCTCTCAGCCTCTCTCTGGTACCTTCTTATCTTCTGTCATTTTCATCCCTTGCTACTTATCCCCTGTTATGTACTTCTCTCTCTCTCTCTCTCTCTCTCTCTCTCTCTCTCTCTCTCTCTCTCTCTCTCTCCCTCAGTCTTTGCATTTAATTTATATTTGCGACTAGTCCTTGTATTCTTTTATCTGGTTTCCTTGCCGTCTGTTGTTTGTCTTTGCCACCTGTCATTGATTTTACTCCCTTCACTTTTTCCTGTTGTCTATAAGTAGTATTATAATTTGTTTCCCATCAGATTGTTCTTCCTTGATTTACTACTTTTGCTTCTACTTTCACATTAACTTATTTTGTTCCACCCTCTTCTTTTTTTCATCTATTTATTCAGTGTGCTTCACCTTCATTGGTTTGGTGATATCCATTCTCCATTTCTCCATTGCAATTTTCTCTTTTTCTGTTTTCCATCATTCTCGTGACCACCTCTCTGTGACCCTGGATGTTTTCATTTTTCCTCTTTCTGCTCCAATTTGTGTTTTCATTCTTTTAACTGATGCTATTTTTCATGTGCTGGATCCTGATCTTAGCATCTTCTGAATTCTGGCATGCTAAAGCTCGTCCACTATAGTGCAATGCTGCCGTTCATTTTTCAAGTAGGAGTTATAACAAGTAGGTGAGAGCTGATCCCTGTCACATTGATCATTCCCATCAGCGGGACCATGTTGACGATCATTATTTTTCTAAAACTGAAAGAAATGCTGAATGAGATCAGGAACACAAACAGACTAGAACATGGGAAACGATAAAGAATGGACAAAACAATTAGATGTGTGTCACCGAATAGATGAATGCATTATTTTAGGCTGCTGGCAGTTTTACTCCTGAGCAAGTGCATGAATATGGAACTGCTATGACTTCACCGCAAAAATCCAATGTATCTCCACTGAAAGATGCATGATGGATGGAAAATGTAATATTAATCTCCCTCTCGATGAGTCAGCAGAAGTAACCTGACTCCACAGACCACCTTCAATTCATCAGCATTTGCACTTCTGTTCTGTGTGGACCTCCCATTAATTAATTAGTTCTCTTGTACAACAGCAACAACATGACAAGAAGCTGGCACAGGTACAGACAAAAACACAGCCAATATCGATAATTGGTCTGCAACAGGTGACAAAGAAAAATGGAGCAAGACAAGAAGAAAAAAAAGGACAAGACGTGGACATAACTCCAGGGTGTGACGTGCAAACAGAACTAATTTGTAGCAGAAAGTAATTTGTATCACTCATGACTGGCGGCAGTTGTTGGAGAAACATGGAGCAGATACACTCAGGTACCCCAATTTATCACTTCAGCACTCGCTTCCTGCTGGTGTCACTTGGATGTCTAACAGTGCCCTTACTTCCACTCTGTGCAAAGTTAGGCTACAGTGTAGAGTCATTTTAGCAAAACAGTCTAGAAAAGGTAAAATCATCTTTTTTGTGTCATTTCTTGGATCTTGTTATTACTTTTTTTTTAAAAAACAAAACCTTCAAAATAATTGACAGTTTTGACTCTGTCCTCTGATTCTCATATGCATTTTGTCAAGCCTCCAGTTTGAAAAAGCTCTTTTGGAGCCTTCATTCAAACCAAATGTTCAGCATGATTTTTTCTAATCAACACAGTTGCTCCAGTCTATACCTTGGCTAAAGCTGACCTTCTCTGATGCTGTCACTCATCCCCATGACGGAGAGCTGCACTCAGCATTGATTAAAGCTGCTGCTAGGTGAACGCCTCTGACAGGACATGACCCTGGCTGTCACCTCCCACATGAAGGGATAAAAATACTCAGACACTTAATGCCCACTAATGAAATTTAATGTTCTGACAGTGTAGAACTAATAGATTTAGATAATAGAATACATTATGTCCCTGAAATGACAGTACAAACGCTCTTAAAAAGAGCCAGTGGCCTTCAAACAATTCTCCGCTGATAGCAACTTGGCTCCCTGAGCGTTTTACTAATAAACATATTTTTACTACCTTTACTCAGATGATTAGATAATGGATTGGAAAACTTGGAAAGATAATGGGGAATAAATAGAAGCAAAAAGCCAAGAGTTAGACTTAAACCTGGGCAGGCCTTTTCAAGTGCTGCAACCCCTGTGTATGGGTCACAGGATTAAATGCCTGAACACCAAAATTAATACTATCTGTCGTTTGAAAAATCCTGTTAATTTGCTCTGATCTCAAAAATATCCAACTTTTTCACACTATTTTATCTCTCATTTCTCAGAATGTACCTCATCTTCTCTCATCTTCAGTGTTTTTTAATGGCCTAAACACTTTGAGATTCCCTATGGAATAAGATATGTTAAAACTTTAAAAAGAGACCTGTACATAGAACCAGTCTCTGTCAAGCTCTTGGAAGCAAACCTGACAGATATCAAGTCATTGCCCCTTTTTCAGTTCTAAATGCAACATTGACAGGCTCTGCCAAAGACCTCTCTTGCGCTCACTTATCAGCTGCCTTATCATAGCCTAATAGCTACTGTAAATTTGCTCATATAAGTTGGCAGCCATTCATTTGGAAAATGACTGTCTTAATCTATATTTCATCAACTGGACTGAAGATATTAATAGTAGATATTCTTATTAGGCCTTAAATCTCATTAAGACTCCTGATGTGAAACTTATGGTAAGAGACTCAAATGATCCACAGAAACTATTCTCCTTGATTTATTCCATCACATTCCCTTTTTTTGTCTGCACTTTGGCCCGAAGAGCCCAGTAACTATGTTCAGCTGCTGTGTACTGTTTTCAAGCCTCTTCTTTCAGCATGCACTGGGACACATAAATAAAGCTATTAGGTTGTGGGGAGCTTATGAAACACACAACTGGCTCATGAGTGGAGAAAGCGCAGATGGCTCTCAGATCAAGGCCTTAAGGTACCATAGTTCTGAATCCAAGAACGACAGCCTGTTCCAATCTGGTTGAAAATGATAAAGTCTTCAACGAGCCGAGCGCCCTCATGGCTGCATTACAATGCTGCAGGAGTTTGGCTTAATCTCTGTGATGTGCTCCAGTTGAAGAATGGTCCCATACTTAATTGTCAGTTAGATAAGTTTAATGTCCCGGAAGATTCTCTCATAGAGTAAGTGCAGAAAGGCTATGAAGACCTGTACAGCACAGACTAAATTACAGTCAGTCAGGAGGCTGCAAGATAAATGACTGGCAAGAACAGATAACAAATTTCACATCTTTAAATCAGACAAAACTGACAGAGCTGAATCAGAAAACTTAGGGACAGTCTATCACTTTACCCTCAAACCCAATTCTCGCCTCTTCCTTTCCCGTTCCCTTGGCCTCGACGTGGGCTTATCTTCAGTCACACCTCTCTCCCATCTCCAGCACTTATCTCCTTCCCAAGTGTGCGACATGCATCCCTAGCCCTGTTGAAGATAAGACATTACATAGCAAGGTTCTCCCATTTACCCAAGATCTCACACACAGATGATTCCTGTAGGCAGCATCTTGGTCCTTGTCCTGCACAGGATGTTCGATTTCTATCCCAGCAGTGCATTTACCTTGGTTTGTTTGTGCAGCCGTGTGACACCTATTGACTATCTCTTGGGACTTTTTTGATATGGCAGGATGCTGTCTTGGGATCATGTCAGGCAGGAAAGAAGGTGTGTCTAAAATAACAACAAACATACAGATTTTTGTGTCGATAATAAAGCACAATGGGATGCTCCAGTGGTCCTTTGAGCCTTTATGAAAACTTGTAAAACAAACTAACAGAAGAACTGTCTCCAAGATGGGCATTCTGAGTTGCAGATGTGTAAACAAGGACATACTTTTACCCCAAATACAAACATATTACCCTTTGTTTTTGTTTTTTCCCTTTTACTCTGAGGAGTATCTGATTAATTTCCCCAAAGGAATAAAAGAAACAGAAAATACAGACCTCACAACAAGCACTCACTTTCAAGCTCAATAAGATAAAAACAATGCAGACAGTGGAAGTAATCCCTGTGCAATAGTAACTATGCTCTATCTGATCATGGCCCTGTAAGGATGGGACAGAATACATCCTGGTGGTACATGTTGCAAGGGCTTCCTGCTCCCACATCCATTCAGAGATAAGAAGGTGATGACACTCTCTGAGTAACAAAGAATAGAGAAAGGAAATTGAAAAGGGGAGGGGTAAACGCCATACAAGATCAAAATATCTTGTGTGGCCTTCTTTGAGATATTGCTCTGGGGTTACCTTGGAATGTAACGAGTGGCAGTAAATTTGATTTCTGGCCCTCAGCTGTTTGAGAGTAACACCTTTTTGTTGCTATTTCTACTGCAACCTACCCTCAGTTTGTTTTTTCTTGATATGCATTCATGCAGATACAAAGCATTTTTAGCTTCTCATGAAATCTCCACTGAAGCAACTGAGGGGTTAATGACTTGCTCAAGGGCACCTTAATTATTTGCACAAGGAAAAGAATGCATTACTCACTCACTCCCTTCTTTCCCAAGTGCACAATTTCCAGGAGGTTCTGTGGTTTCTAACTGAAAGCCATTTCTCTCCAACTCCTACTGACTTTTGCTCAAATGAAAGGATAGTTGTGTATGTTTCTGGATCTGTTCACACAAGGTCATCATAGCAAATTGCAATGGAGCACAACATCAGATGAGAAAGCACAGGGTGTTGAATAAGGACTTACTTTAATTACAGCACAGCAAAGGCAGGAAAAGTGAAAAGTTTGGCGCAGTCCTTAAATGAGTTTTCTACAATGGATCCTTTGCAAAGTTTCTTCACTTGTTTTCTTAGTCTCTGGAGGTAATAGACCTGTCGCTGCAGTAATAATGATGAATCTCCACTGTCTACCCAGCAGAGGATGGGAAATAGCCCCAAAATATGGATGCAACCGGCGATTGCAGAACTGGGAGTGGAGAGGACTCTACGGTCACAACTGCACTGTGGAGTTATAAATCAAAGGTGGACATGCTACTTGCAACAGAGTGTCACAGTTTACTGTGATACTCTTAGCATGAGAAACTCACAGGCAACACATTCTATAGAAAATGTCTCAAAACAGGATGAAGATTCATTCAATTCTAAAGGCTCTGTTTCAATCATTTCCTTGTAAAAGTCATCAAAGCAGCAGTGTTTTGGTGACACTACAGTCACACGTCCTCCCCTACCCGTCCCAACAGCACAACACTTAATTACACCTCTGTTGTTTTAATAGCTTCTGGGTAATACATTTGATGTGCAATTACTCCTTCTCGACAACATCGCAATTCATGTTGGCTTTTTATTAGGAGAGGAATTCTTCATCCTCAAGGCTGTGTTCGGAGAAAAAGAGGGATCTAATAATCTGATCTCAGATCTACAGTGTATAAATTGCACAGCAGTGTTCTATCCTAAACCAGCAGTCCAAAGCTAGATTTTCCACACTGGTTTGGCTATAAATTCATGCCTCCACCGCTGCAGTGAAGTGTCACTGGACTTCATGGTTTATGACTTGAAAAACAAACGATTGATCTTTTGGAGCTGCAATGCGCATGTGATTTCACCACTGAAGCAGTTTGTCAAAAAAAGAGTGGCCAAGGTGGAAGTAAAGTTACGATTAAAACCTAGGAGACAAGCATGTTTTCTGTTCCATTACCTTTTAACTTTAAGAGAATGCTGATAGTTGTAGCTGTATATTCCACAATGTCATTTAAACAACAGAAAAAACAGTTACATTTTATACTCTAGTGTTCTTTAAGGTGGTTCAGGATTATTTCAAGTTTATTTTCATGTTTAGAATCACATGAGCAGAGTTAAAAAGAAAAAAACTACATCAAGACTTTTAATCCTTTTCAAAGTTTCCAGTCTCTGCTAATTTAGTTTTTTACAGATTGTCGGTGTCTTTAACAGACAGAAGTGCCACATATTGTAATGTCTATTATTTCCAATCAGTCCTCTGATTTAAAGAAATAAACAAGTTTCATTGACAAGAATATGATTTGTAGTCTGGGTACATTAAAGGGGCTTTACAACTGCAGGAACTAGGGTCTAGATTTAGTCCTTGTTATTGATCTTCCTTTTGAGTCTACTGGTCTGGCAGTTCACTACCTTCACCTTCTATGGTGTCTTTTTTTCTGACCTCTGTTGTTGTCTTACTGCTATCAGCTGGTCCGGTGGTGTTGTGCAGTTACTTTTATTTTATCTTCATATGTCACTGGCCTGATAAGCATAACCTTAAGGGACTTTAGGTCTTTTGGAAACAGACAACAGTGAGCCATAAGCACAATTTAGTTCCTGGAAGAGTAGTTCCTGGAACTAAAAGTACTTGTTGTTTTTGTGCCTGAAGGTGCTTTTTTGGCAAAAATTACTTGTTAGTTTAGATGACAATTCATAGCTTATATTGGTGTTACACTCCACTTGGGGACTTTTGTTTCTCTCCATGATTACACCAGTAAACATACAACCGTGGTCATGATTTGCAAGGGATAATTTGATGGCTGGCTGTAAACTGAGATGAACAGTGGTGGTCTGTGATTTGGTAGTTTGAAGTTTTGTTGACCCCTCCAATTCCGCTTTTTTAAGACCCTAAGAACATTAACTAGTGTCCTTGTTTGTCACTGTCAAAATGACTTTGACTGCTTGTGGGATTTGTCACCTAAATATTAACATTTTTTTTATTTTTGGAACTAGCAGGACTCTATTCTTGACTGCTGGGTCTCATCCCTTTTATTTCCCCCTTTGTCTCAAAAATATCACACCCTATATTCTACCATTAGTTTGTTCACCCTTTCATGCCTGCCTCCCACTTTTGGTTCCCCATTTTTTTTCCCGAACAGCCAGTCAAGTAGGCATACGTTTTCCGCTCTCCTCCTCTGCCTCTGGCTGTACTCTGACTTTTTGCTCTGTTAAACCCTACTGTAATGTGCTGACCTGAAACAGATGCGGTCGACCTATTTACAGTAAACTGTGAGTGAGCAGTTACCATCTGATATAGCAATCTGGTACCGCTGGGCCCTTTGAGCTCTACAATCTCTTGCCGGCTGCTCCTGTTGCTTTAGCTACACTACACACCTTGGACACTGAACTGCAGCTCAACTCGCAGAAATGGCTTTCTTGCTGTCTTCTGGACTGATGTGGAATAGCCTTGGGGCTTGACCTTTCTAGAAGGCAGCGAACTGTCAAGTCTGGTTACGTTTTAGTGGTCCTGTGTCGGTACAGGAAACTCCTGAGTGTGCTGATTGTGACATCATCTGGCAGACACCACAGGCCCTAGTTTTGTTAGAGGTCTTCAGTACTGACCTTTACAGCCTAATCATCCCACTGAAGATATTTGGCCCAAGAAAGAATCCTAATGAGTTTGGCTTTTTTGTGTCCCAGGAAATACCAAGGGCAGGCAGCTGTTTCAAAAGAAATACTCTCAGGCAATTGAGTCATTTTTGGTCAAACGCTTGGGGCATCGAAGTGATCATTAACCTCACCTTGCACAACTTTCTTATTCTTATTCTGTTGCCTCAGGTCAATGAATAGCAGAACTCCTGCCCCTTAGGCTACTTTGACGGAAACTATTAAACGAAAGGCAACTGTGTAAATGTTTGCAAAGCACAGTCCGCAACATTTCACAGATAACACACCACCATCTGATTCAGTGATATTTAGTGAACAAAAGCTGCCAGGTTATAACTGAGAAGGGATGAAACACAATAAGCAGAATACACTTCAAGCAAGTGGCTCTTTAATCCATACTGTGGATAAATTAGGACTCAACTCTAGATCAAAAATGGGTTGGCCACTATTTGGTCAATTCTACGCCTCAGGCATCAGCAGGTATGCTGGAAATTTTGCAGCCTTGTATCATGAGCATGGTGAACACTGGAGCATGACCAGTCTCTGTGATAGGATCTCTGTGTTCTTGGCGGGTAATTGGGCTCCAGGGTTACTGACAGGGGTACATAGAGAGAGGTAAGGTGTAACTTGTCAAAAGATGTGGTGGGCTGAGAGACAAGTGAGAAGAAACACTGGACGAAGACGAGTCATTTTCTGATAGGTTGATTTTCATCTCCAAGACAGTGTCAAGAAAAGGCAGGCATGGAAGAACCCGGGAGCATGCCTTGGTTTTGTCTTGTTATACCTGTGTGTGCCTCAAAGTACATAAAAGAAAGATAGGTCATTTATGTTTGTGTGTGTTTGAAAAGATGGGAAGTCTCTGGATTGCTTTCATCTAAAGTTTGAAGAAGTCGCTGCTGGAGAAAAAAAGAACCACTGAGCTGTAGTTGCAGGGTTGCTTCGGCTTTTTCAGTGTATGATATCAATATTTCAGTCAGGCCCATTCTCAAGGGCAATCATGATTAAATCCGACTAATAAAATAAATATTAGAACTGCACAGACACATGCACATATCCACACCAGACAGGGGTGTAATGATTAATCGGGGCACCCAAGGCCTAACCTTAGTAACCCCAAGGCTGCTGCAAGAACTCTACATTAGGCATGCAGCCACATAACCTTGCACTTCAGCCATCCTCCCCTCAACCCACTCACCTGTCTTCCAGCTGCACCTGTTTTGCCATTCAGGGCATTCATCGCTATTCTGATCATGTTTCTCTCCCTCCCCAGTCACTTCAGCACCTCCTGTAGTATGTGCTTGGAAGAATGTGTGTGAATATATGTGTGCTACAGAGATAGAGGAGAGGGGAGAAAGATGAAGCATGTTTACAGCTTTCCTCTGGGCTCGTTTAAAAAAAAGGAGTTTCTCCTCCAATCTAATCTCCATCTAATATTGCTGGGGTGGCCACCCGCCTACATAATATTGCAAAGCCGCAGTGCCCATGAGGCCCATAGGGAACTCTCATTGTTTTATTACAGATCAGGCAATCTGGGTCTGGGCCCTCCGTCTCTGGCTCTGGTAATAGGCTGTCCTTGGGTGGTTTTTTTTTTTATATATTTTTATGGCAGGTTACCCATTCATTCACAGACACCACGCAGGACCCATTGTAACACATATTGGAGGGAAGGGTGAATGTTAATTGCCCATTAATATGGTATATGAAAATGATTCAAATGATTGTGAGTTTTGGAAATGTTTATTTGTACCATGGAATAATGGAAAAAAAAGCTCAGCGGTTGACAGAACCAGGTAATGTGCAACAATTCAAGTATTACATCTTGGGTTTGGGCAAGTGTCCAACTGCAATCTCCAACTGGTTATTTTATCATTGTGAAGCATTAGGTCTGTCATCCAATTGGCCAATATATGCCTTGGCGAGTTTCCAGACCTGATACACTGGCAGTGAATTGGTCTAAAAGCTCCCCATTTGCTGCTATTTAGATAGCACTCTGCCTGGCAGGTCTGGCCTTTCAACCCCTCCTGAGGCATGGCTGTCGAGTCCAGCTTAGCTCCAGCCAGTGGGGGTCGAAGTGAGAGACATACAGCAGAAAAAAGGGCAAGGAGGACGAGGACAAGCGGAGTGAAGGTTGTTTCGGTTCTTTCAATCGGTGAAAGGAGGAGCCTCTTTGGGATGACAGAGTGTCTGGCCGATCTGGCGGGAAAGCCAACCCAAATGTGAGGATGGGATGGTTGCCGGGTTGCTGAGGGAGGATGCAAGTGATGGATGGCAGTTGTTAGATGCAGTAATTGTGTTCAGGTAATTGACCCCGCTCCCTCCCCCCTTTTCTGCTCTTCTCTTGGAGAGCCAAGCACTCCATCTCTCTTTCACTTGTGTTCCACAGATGGGAGAGAACATCAGCAAAGGGAGACCAGCTCCATGGCTTGGCAGACAACTTGATAAGGATTTTCAAGCTTTTACTTCAGCACCCTGGTGGCTGCTTCAAATCTTTTTAGCTGAAGCAATCATCCTAAGCATTGTTATGTTCTAAACACCTAGCAGACAGTCTTCATAAATAAGTCAAGATGAATGTAACATCCCGAGGTGCCCAAAACTATCACCATATAAATATCTGTTTATTATAGATTACAGATGTTCTCCAGGATAATTGTTACAACTGTAAGATGAAATAAAAGAATATGCAGCAGGATGTCATTTGAAATGTCTGAAGCCTAGGAGGAGAAAAGAAAAGTAAAACTGAGAATTGTTTTAATCAAAATTACAAGCCAGGCATTTGCATAAGAAACAAACCTCTGTTGTAAGCATTGTTGTAGTACTCGAGTCTAGGACTTGGACTCAAGTCCAGATATGTTGGACTTGTGACTCGACTTAGACTCATGCACTGATGACTTGGACTTGGACTCAGAATTGAGCTCTGGCTGCATTGGGACTCAAAGGAGGATTCGAAAGAAAAAAAAATGTTTTTCCTGCGTTTCTTGTTGTGGTTGTGATGGTAAACTTGTTGGTTGCATGCTCACTACAGGAGGTCACAACCTACACACTGTCATGCCTAAGCACTTCTCTCTCGGTTTTGTTCCGGGCAACGCACTTCATGATTGACAGGCAACTTCAAAATAAAAGCACCTTCTTCAAAATAAAACTGCTTAAGGTGTATGTGAACACAATTATAACCCAAAATCATTTTTAATATAATTTCTTAACAACTTTGAAACACAAGAAGGTTGGTTTATGATTGCAACAATTACAGAGTGAGTATTGCCATCTTCACAGAGATGCCTGGAGCGCTTGAAAAAGTTTTTTCCTGTGTTTCTTGTGGTGGTTATTTTTCCTGCCTGCTACACAGAGTGTGCTTGTATCTCTTCTGTATGCATTATACTTGCAGTCTATGCAATCAAGCCAAGGTTTCTGGTAGAGACTCTTTACTTAACTGTCACACTGTAAAATTCAGATCAACAGACATGATGTTAATTCACTGAAAGTTTTTTCGGCACATCAAAATTGTCCAACACGGTCACTCCAGTAACTCCAGAAAGATTCAGATTTTAGGGACCTACTCAGTTCAGTCCAATGTTTTATAACTGTTTTCTTGTACACAGACAGAAAACATGGGTGTGGTTGTAGTGTTGTTGTCTACTGGAATCTGTAGAGGCATTATAAAGTCAAACAACGGCAGTTGCCACTCATCCTAACTTTTGATAAATCTGACTACAGACAAAACAGCGGACCTGAATCAACAAAAACATTGGGCGAGGTTGTAAAAATGTTTATTTCTACTGTCTAAATGGACTTTTTAATTTCAGACCATATAGGAACTACAGTTGGTTTTTCACTTTTGCTTTGCCTTTATAGCTCAACACTGAAGCTGCTGCCTGGTCCTGCAGCAATCCCAAAAATTCAATGAATTCAGGCACAATAATGTTTAAATGGAGTGTTTGTAGACATGCCGCAGTCTAGTCACCACAAAGTTGTAAAAAGCCGTGAAAAACTGAATTATAAATTAACAGGAAAGTCAAAAGAAATGATAGCAGATCTCGTAAATTTAATCATTTAGAAATGCAGCATTATCTTTTGTATCGTACATTAAAGGGGGAGGCTATTTTTCTTTTTCTTTGTATGTTAATGTAATTGTAAGGAGTCTGCAACTGAAAACTCTTTGTAATTAAGACTGTTGACACAGTCACTGCTTTACAACCACATATCAGCCTATTTTTTTACTGGCATGTAAATGATAAAAGCCTGTAAGCCCCGCAGCACACCTTCACCTTTAAGGCCAATGATAGAGCCAATCTCCCTCTTGAGTGCCAGCAGAGCGGTGACTAAAACGGGGAAGGATTGTCATGGCTTGATATGGAAGAGGTGATGATGTACTTCCCTCTTCATGCATCAGCAGATTATGGCAACATTCATCACTGGTCCAAGACCCTGCACTAATAATCAGTTGGGTATATCTCAATCTACCACCTCTGATTTATACACAGCTCTGCAGTGGGGTGACAAGTTTTTAAACGGAGCGGCACAATGTAAATCATAACCTCGCTGAGTGCCGAGTCGATGGGTTCTTGCTGAGAGAAGTGACAGAGGGGAGAAATTTACTTCAATGTGCAAACAAACACTTGTCGTTGGAGTAATATTTGCAGTACACTGCATGCCATTTTAATGTCAATATGTGCGTCATAATTTATGCACATTTCCAACTTCGGTATAAATTACCTGCTATTTACAGTGGAAATTTGAAAGATGATAATCCACTAGATTGATCCAGTTCTCTGTAAATCACTGCCAGACTTTCCAACCCCAGCTTTACAAATAATTGGCTTTAATTTGTCACATTACCCTACCAGTATTTGGGGTGATTATTTTATACTAAACATGGCCCTCACAAGTTTTTCTTTTCTATTTCCTTAACCGTCACTTTTACTGCACTCTTCAACCTCACATTTCAGGACCTTGTAATATAGAATGCCAATGTCACCCCACAAATACAGGCTATAAACTACCCTTCACCAACTTTCCCAGCCTTCTAATTCACAAGTTTGTCACAGCAGGAGTGTGATGACATCACCTTAGCTCATCCAATCAGGGAGGTGACCAGGCTGTGCCTTGTTTGACCTTGCTTGTGCTGATTCACAGTGTTGATGCCAAGAATAAGTGGATGTGTAAAGTCCATTGTTTATGCAGTTGTCCCAGAACAGCATAGGGGACAGGACTGCATGGTGGTGCAGTGGTTAGAACTGTCATCTCACAGCAAAAGGGTTTCTGGTTTGATTCCCCTCAACTGAGTGCCTTACTGTGTGGAGCTTGCATGTTCCCCCACTGTGTGTTCTCTTTGGGTTCTTCAGCTTCCTCCTATAGTCCAAAAACATACATCAGGTTGATTGGACACTTTGAAATTGCCTGTAGGTCCAAGTGTGTATGTGCATGGTTTTTTGTGTCTACCATAGTTTGAACAGGGCATAGTCTCCCTGATGTCACACATCTGTTTCTGAAATGGAGTTTTGAAGAAAATTGGCTGGTGCAGTCATATTGGAAATGGGGCGGGGTTTCGGGGGCCCTTCAGTCATGTGAGCTAAGCTGTACCTCTGATTTGGCAAACTCATGCTCTAAATATCTTCTAAACAGCTGAGTCAGAAGAAAATTCAACCCCAGGTACAGTGTGAGCCAAACATTTCTTTGTACTAGAGAAACTAATTTTGCAGACAGAAGACATTTTAACATATTTATTTCTGCTTTGAATTTTTCTTTTTTTTGGCTTCATGTGTATGGTTTAAAATACTTACGGAGCCAGACTCAAGCAGACAATCAACAAACTGCAAATTTTAGCACTTCCGCTTTTAGTCCTGTCAGTCCTGGTAACCTCTCCATGGTCCAGCCTGAAAGGAAAGACAGTAAAGATATTGCTAGATTATTAATGAAAGTTGAAGTGTTCTTGCCTGTAAAAATGGCCCTGCAATCATTTTGTATCAGAAATTTCTCAGGACAGATATTTTCAGACTTTCTAAATAAGTGTTGTTGGGTGTCTTTGCCATTTTTATAGAAAATAGGATTACAGGATCAGTTTTTGATTAGACTGTCAAATAAAGGTCAGCATTTTTCCAGTCAAAGTAGTGTTTCTGAGAAAGTGTGCTGTGTGACTGGCCTTAAGTGTAATGATGTACAACACTGAGATTCCTGGAGGCCATGTCTCATGGGGTTTTCTCGCGGTATGAGACTTAAACAATTATAGCCTATTCTGTGGCCTTTCACACCCATTTTAATCCAAAAATGGAGCTGCACAGGAATTTTGAAATGAAAAATGACTCATTTGCCTTCTTCACGAACAGAATTGACCTGAGAGGAGACTGACCTAATGAGAATATCCTTGAGCTGAATCGAAATGTGATTAACATCAAATCAGGAAAAAGTTGGCTATAATCAAACCAAGATAAATCTGGACTCCCCTTCCCTCTTTGGCCAAGGTCAGTGATTGTTGAAGGCCTCATCTAAGCTCCATCCTGTAATGATCTGACACCAGACCCAACATATTGCCGCCTTTCCTCTTCTATTCTCCTCAGCTCTTGGTCCATTTCAGCACCTCTAAATGAGGTCACATTAAAGACGCCACTACACATTCTTTGAGACAAAGTGAAATCCGATGAAACCCACTGGAAATAACATTCAGCAGCTTCATATGTAACACGCTTTTTATCCCACAATCCCAACCTTGCCAATCTAATCCAGTCTCTGCCCCTGCAACCAACCTTAACACTCTCCCAGGTGTATTAAATAGAAATCAGGGCTTGGTTACAGGTCCTGTAATGATCATTTGGGCCAGCTAATATCTGACAGTTTATCCAGGCAAGCTGCCTCAACGGACTTCCTTCTATCTGACATTGCTGTGACTCCATTAGCCAAAGTGTTGGGAGTAAATGATGGTTTGCAGCATTTGGCAGTGTCAGGGCTTGCTCCGACCGGCCAGTCTCCATTGATTCAATCACAGAGTAAAGGATGGAGCAGAGAAAAGGAACCCCAGGTGCATTTCCTCCAACCAAGCCACAGTTCGTCTTTTAAATGTTGGCACATTACAACTCATGGGGGCTATCTATTCCCAAAACTGCCTTGGTCAAGTGTGTGTCAGCACACAGCTGCAACACAAGGCCACACTCAAGCTTAGATATGCAAACATTATGTCAACAAATATTTATGACCTGAAAAAGGCATGGGTGAGACTACAAACATGCAACCTATCACAAACGTGCGCACACACAAACATAGTTTAAAACAGTTACACATGTATTTGCACTATAGATTTATAAGGCAAAATACACAAGCTTTTTAACTTAGCCTTACTATCTTTTTTTTCCTTTTTTTGTCAGGGGATGGACACCCGAATGGAATTCAGTCTAGTTCCCCTTTCCATATGTAAAATGAACTTTAACTTGTTTGTCAAATCTAAGTGAAATACTAATGGTCAGATTGTATACTGTGGAGTTACATTCCCACAATTTCTGAACAAATGTGCTAGTGAGAAACACGTTCAGTACCAAAAGTGGAGCCAATGTGGAAGTCCAAAAACTGCTGTTCTCCAAGGCTGGCTTCAAAAGCCAAGGCATCCCAGTTAAGCCTCATGTGACATGCCCATTTTTACAGCATTCATAAAAATATGTGCTGGCTGGTACAAAGAAATGTTCGGTCTATAAGCTTTAATTATTATTATTATTTTTATTATTTGTGCTGACCATACAAAGGTTAAATTTTAACAACTCACCCATTTTTACGACAAGAGTTATTCAGAACTTCATATGATTTGGGCCTGACAGGAGGGTGTGTTGCTGCTGTCAGGCGGTATGGCTATGACCTCATTTCTATTTTAGCACCAAGCTTGTTGGTGCCTTTTTTGGCTTCTTAGCCAGTGTTGTAAGTTCATGGTCCCATAAATGAACTAGTTCTTTTTTATTAGAACCTCCACTGCCTCAATCCCTAGCCATCAATCATTGAAATTTCCTTTACTAAACAAATTACTGTATTCTACCATATAATCATAGATGACTGTTATTAAAAGCTTTGAAAATCCCAAATAATCAATAAAAAACATCAGCAGCATCTAAAACTTATAAAAACACATAGCTATAATTTGTGGACTGGAAATATCTGTCTAAAGATTCAAGCTGTAACACCCAAACACCCACTGGAAACCACCTAAAATAAAGGGGCTTAGGGTAGAGAGACCCTGATTAAATAATCAGAAAAGTTGTTTTTTCTCCATTCACAAACAGCTACTCCTCTCTACAACCATGCAATATTTTTGCCTGTTGGAATCTGTCCTGATTCCCTTATAGACCAATCCTACATTTGATTAGTGGGTGACGCCATCGAAAGCGGCCACCATTACTGCAGTGGAACAGTGGCGTCTACTGCCAGCTGCTGGCAATGATAGCGGCAGAGATTTTTGTAATAAATACTTTACAGAACCACAAGAGTACTTTAATCAGAAGGCTTAGACTTCAGTCATATTTCATAGAACAAGGATTTTACCCATGCCAAATATCTATTTAAAAAATAACTTAAAAATGTGAAATTTGGTCCAGAGTTCAGACTAGACTCTCCTCGCTGACCAATCTCCCAAATTCCCTCATATACCACTATTGGGCATAACCAGCATTAACAGCAATAAAACACAAACACTGATCCAGTATTATGTCTCAAAAGAGCATGGCTAAAGCCATTTATTTCAGTACAAAATTCCACCTGAATTCAAGACAATAAAGCCAAAGCCAACCTCAGCCTGAGCTGACGATCACAGCCCGTGTTTAACAGATTACACATGACCAGAACTTAAAAATGACTGGAAAAAGTCATAATTCCATATAATTATGTTTTATTTGCTTACATGCTACAAAGAAAAGATCATAGAGTACAACAAGCTGCTTCTTATTTGCCTTTTGTTGCATTGAACACATTAAACAACCAGTAACTTCAGTAAACTCCAAGTTAGCTTGGTTAGCTTAGTGACTATCATTAGAAGTTTACAGGCACATAACACCAACAAAAAACTGCTTTTAAAATGTAATATGTAGTTCACCCATTGATGATTTTGGACCCCATAAGAAGATGAATTCAGCTGCAACCGCTGTTCACCTTAATTTTTACCATCTAGCCATCGTGCTTTAGCCTCGCTGTGGAGAGGTAAAATGGCTCTTCTAGTTCAGTATTAGTTCAGTGTTGTCCTCTGTTTGTTGTGAGTTGACTGCTGTCCTTTTGTTGTTTATTCCCCCAACAGCTGAAGTTAGGTCTTAACTACTGTGAGCCTGTATTGCCTTGATCATGCTAACCTATGGTGCTAACCAGCTTCCAGTGTTTTTCTCATTAATATTCAATTGGCCATGTGCTGCTTACCTAGCTCAATGACTCTGGCCCTGAACATGAAGAAGTATGGTAGTCAAACAAAATTGGTTATATAAAAGATAAATAATAAATGTAAAATAATATGTTGAAAAATATTAAGTGTGTAATTATGATTTATTATTAATTTACATCGTGTGACGGGTTTGTCAGACAGGGGCACTCCTCCTAAAGTAAAGGTTTGTGCTTAAAACACTTTTTTTTTTTTTTTTCGAAAGTTGTAGTTTTCCACTACTGTTATGGTAGCCTAAAACAGAATATTTTCCCAGATTGCCCTGGTACAATTTTTACAGTGTTAATATCTGGTTTCTGCTGATACTTCTGACCACTCTCATTCGAAGCTATGCAAGTTATGGGGCTTTTTCAATCGCTGTAATGGCAGTACGTCAACTTCCGGTGTTTCTCAGGATTCGTCTGTAAAGCTTCTTTAAATGTTCACTAGAACCTCTTTTTCAGTACCTCTAACTAAATCGAAATTGCTGGCATGAGTCATGCCAAATGCCTGCTTGGTGCCATAAATCTGACTTCAATTGCCATCAAGCATGATGCTTGGTAACTCTCAAGTCCCCCTGGGTTGTGGTTGGTCATCTGCTATCTCCAGAGTAAGTTATGCTAATGTCTTTTTTCATGAGATGCAAATCGAGCCATTAAGTTTACCATTCGCCAAAAAAGAGTGATTTCGATAAAGAAGTTCATCCTACAGTGTTCATATCACCTCCTTGGAAACAAATGACGCCTGACGTCACTAGGATGACATCCATGGTTCGTACAGCCTGAAGTGAGAACAGTGTGAAAAGATGACTGAAATGAATCATGGGAGGAAAATAAATGACAGTTGCAAAAAGTGGTTTTAGTAATGGCCTTAACTAAATTAGTTTGATCAAACTGAACAGAAATATGTTCAAGCTTTTGTAAGCCCCATCTGTCATCCATCCTTTACTGTGAAAGCTATGACATTTCTGCTTAAAGTGAAAATCTCTGGAGTGGAAGATGTCTGATAAATAACAGACAGCCTGATAGATTAAGTGATGACTTGATAATTTCAAGGGCAACTTAAAAAAAACGGCATAGAGATATTTTTCTTTCATATTAATGAAATATTAAAGTAGATTGTGTAAGGACTGCTGTACTTTAACATTTGATGAAACTACTTCTTAGATGTGGATAACTGTGGACTGAATTCTAGATGCTAAACATTGAAGCTTCCTCCAAAATAAAGGAGTGCAAGAGTAGGTAAATATGGAAGAATTCGTTTTTGGCATGCAAACTATTTGATTAACAGCACCTGAGCTGTCCGTTAACCACAGCTGAAGAATCCCCATCACCACATGATCATCTCACTGTTAGTGCCCCATTCACAGCCAATGAGAGGTTTGCACTGTAATGTTTTAACAACTTAATGCACATCACCTTAGACTTAAAGCAGCTGTAATGAAAACACGAGGGAATGCATGCACACAACTTTTCAGGCAACAGTAAAGTCTTTCATGTGCTTTCCTCGTGGGAGTCATGGAAAAGTTGGCAGTACGTGGCTTCTAAATACTGCAGAGTGCAGTCACCATACACCGCAGCATCCCACGCTCTTTGTAACACCCCGTGTTTAAACATAAAGCTTTAACCTCATCCTCAAGTGCTCTCCTCTTAGATCACTGCTCGGCGTGTTCCTAGTCATGAATAGGATGAGTGTTGAGGGGTCAAAGGTGAGAGTAGCTTGTTTACATTCAGCCCAGGCTCTAATCCCCTTCGTCCTGTCCGGGCTGTAGGTGGTTTTCTAATGTTTTCGTGCAGCGCTCCTTTGCACTCTCCTTGGCTTCCTGTTTTCTTGAACTCTGCCTTTGCTGATTCTCTGGAGCCCTCTGAGGGTCCTCCTTCTGTCTTTTTTACTCAGCGGGGGATGCTGCTTCAAGGGCTTTCTATAAAAGAGTCAGTATGGACTCTGTGAGGTGACAAAAAGCTTAAAGAATCTAACCCATAAAAGAAACATTTCAGAACTTTTTATGACGTCCAACACCAGCTAACCCCTCATGGATAGACTAAGTTTGTTTTGTGCCGCAGGCCCATAAAGGTCTCACTTTTTCCTCTTAAACAGTCAAGTATCTTGATAAAGTGTCCCCTGGCGGTTCTCACTCTGCTCTCTCATCATAACTCTGAGTGGATAAGAGCTGCTGCTAAATACCTAAAATGTAAATTTCCCGAGTGGATTTGCTTGGGGACAGGTGGTAGAGACAGTCCCCACAGACACAGACTTTATCGAAAGAGGGAACATTATCTTCAAGGACAGGATGTGTGTCCTGTATATACGCCCTGCTGGCAGCGGCACAGCCATTATTATCTGTCTCTGTATCAGCCTCAATAAACGCTTACCAAATGCATCCAGGATCACTTTTTGATTATACATCATGCATTTAGAGTGTTCTGAGAAGCTGGAAAATATACAAAAAAAAATATTAATAATAAAAATTTTTCCCCCACACATAGGTGATAGAGATAAGCCTTCAAGTCAAAACACTATTTGATGGTTACTGGCATCTTTTCCTTGCTTATTTGTAAACATAGCCTTGAAGACTCAAGCTAATCAGTATAAAATGAAACCGGTTATTTTCTACTTTTCTGGTAATAATATTTTGACACAAGCATACTGTATGTGAGACGCTAGTTCTAGAGTTAAACAGACCAACAGGGCTCCTTCCTGGCGGGTGTGTTTACGTCATTGCTATGATGCTAGTTAATGTGCTTAGTATTCTTTGGTTATTTAATGCAGTTAGCAAACAGCTTTAAGACACTCTACAGCCACCCTTTGGTGGGAACACCATATTATAACCTGGCACCAGTAAAAACTATAAAAGAAAAACTTTAAAATCAGGTATTACTTGCTATAACTTTTTAAGTTGATTAAATTTAAGATTATTGGAAAATTATTCCCCATCTGTACTGGACAATACATCATTTATATATTTTCTACATTTGCCAGCAATTTCAAAAGAATTTGTAATTTACCACCATCTGAGAGCAGTGATACAATTTCTTATAGAATATTGAGTCAGAGGTTTTAAAAAATGCATGCAGGTAGATTAGATGTCTTTTAAAATCTCACACAGGGAAAGGCAAAGACAAGCTGTAGGAGGTGGGTCAGGACAAGATGCTGTGTGTGATAAAGAAAAGAAAGCCTCAGTCTGTTTTTCTTTTCTTTTTTTTTATTGTTTAACAACTTTACTAACAATTTAATCTGTTCCCTGAAGTATGATATAGATCACAAAGAAGTTAGAAACAGCCATGGCGAGGATTAGTACCTGGGATTAACTGTTGTCTCTTACAAAAACACTTTTTATGGTCATAATGTACTGTTTTACATGAGCAGGCTTTACAGTGGTATATCTGAGCCCTAACAGTAACAGTGGATCTGAGTGGTTTAAAACTAAGATCCAGAAAGCTTGCATGGCAGATTTTCTTAATTCCCATGGGAAAGCTGAGAACTGATTGACATCAGTGAAAAACGTGTTCTTGTTTCATCTATATAAATATATGGGATGTTGTCATTGCCTCCTGTATTAAGCCTCTTCTGGAACAATATCTTGGTTTGATTTAAGTGCACAACGAACAGTAAACAAGCAATCCCAGTACAATTTTTGAAAGGTTTGTTTTTTCCAAGGCAGTTCGCACTACATGTGTTGCACTCAACACTCTTTTTAATCAACACAATCTGTGCGCCCTTCCCTCCTCAGCAGGGAGAATTCTTGATGGATCAGAAGACACAACAACAAGCTGAAGCAAGCCAGCCAGTTAGAGCTCTGGCAGGCTGACTGAGCACAGTTTAGCTCTGCCTGACGCAGCACTATCAGGGCCGACACATTGGTTGGTCACTACACCTGCTGTTCCCAGCTGTGCCAGAGCCAGGCTCACCTCTGCCAGGTGTTTCTAGGACCCACTGAGCCTCCTGTAGCACTCCAGAAAACAGAGCAGCACACTGAGAAATAGTCCTGATACCAGTGAAAATGAAAGGGGGAACTGATTGCAGGGAGAGAGCAGAAGTTTGCCAGTGTGTTACTTACTTTTCAGCTTTGTATGGTGGTGAATAATTTTTACTCTTGGGAAAGCGCTGTGCGTGTCATTGGCAACGAGCCTGCTAGACAGATCGATGATGAGGAGTTGCTGCTGCAGCAGCCATGCTAGACATGCCCTGATCTAATTTTCCCACTCCGCAAGGATGAGGTTAACTCATCGATTTTGATGCCAGCAAGCGTGAAGCAAATCACATACACCCCTTCCTGGTTCAGAATTGTGTTAGTTAATAAATATATATATATTTTCTGTTATAAGTCAACATATTAAAGGAATTTGTGAATAAAAGCTTACACAGCATGTACTTGCATTGCAATGGGAAACGATAGATGATGATTAGACATCAAAATTCAGATTTTCATATGATCTGAAAGTCAGGCAATCAAATGATCTGCCTCCTGCTTCAAAATAAATTTGCACAGGGGATGCTGCTCTCTCTTTTGGGTTTTTTTTTCATTCAATTTTTCATTTGGATGGTAAAAATGGAAGAAAGTTAGATAAACTATGCTGACAATACTCAGCAACTCCTCTGGGTTCATGAAAGAACTTTAAAGAAGTGAGAAACAAAGGACAACAAAGAGAGTCCATGCATGGAAACAAAGGAATTCAAGCTTTATTTCTGAAACTAATGGTCCTTATCTCACACTCATTTTTGTCAAAGTATTAGTGTGTCAAACAAAGCTACTAATGATCCTTGATAACTGCAGTTTTTAGAGAGAGAGAGCAAAGCTAATGTGCTTCAGTCGTTTCTCAAAGCTGTCTTTTTTCACTCAACATAGTTACACCATTAATTCCCCGGAGGTTAGGCACACACAGAAAAACACCAAAAGATAAAGGATGCGAGTGAGATTCATAGCAAGCTCAGATTTCCCCGTATAGAGTATCTATTTATAGACCGTCTGAAACAGACCAGCCTCGGGTGACTGTAAAAAGGAGCAAAAAAACTTTGGAGTAGAAATAAATATAGAGAGAGTTGGAGTAAGAAAGCACTCTCCTGCAAATAACTGCAGCAGAGAGTAATTGCTACTGTATTGTGAGAAATTGGAGACCAAAGCCAGGCTTTTACACTTCAATAAAGACATTCATGAAGCCGACTTTTCCTGTAGGCAAAGGTTTAATAGCCTGGAGTGCTTTCCTTTCAGGTGAATGCGCTTGTTCTAACAGGTGCTTAATAATGGACTGGGAATGCGGTGGAAATGGGGATACAAGCCTGAGCCACTGTAAGCAGGTACACCAAACACAATAGGATTAGAGAGTAGATTGATCCTGGCTTTGTGAGCCGCCGTTTGGCCAGATTACCACAGCCACCTTTCTATTGTGTGAAAATTGGACTGAAATTTGTTTTCAATTTTGCCTGCCGCTTGAATTTCATTCGGGCATGCCTGTTACTGTGTGTGTCTGACTGTGTGTTTCTGTGTGTGACACAGAGGAGGAGAAAATGCACTGTGTTGTGCACTCTACAATTTCACAGGATTAACAGTTTGCCTGAGATAATTTTGTCATTCCTGGCAATAAACCAGCTGTATTCAGTTGAACGCCTGGCCAGTGTGAAATATTAAAACCTGTAAAGCATCAACCAGGGCACGCAAGCGGACTCAAACTAAGTAGTGTAGAGCAGTGTCGAATATCAGTGCGTGCAAATCCGAACCAGTTCCATAAGATTTCCACAGTATAGACTGTAGCCTCAGGAGTCTCACTCTTAATCCCTTTGAGTAAATTGTCAAACAGTATTTTATCATTTTGCAGACAGTGGGATGTAATAAAAATATTAAAAGATAAAATGGGCTGAATTAATAAGTTCCCAACATAATACTTGAATACATTCAGTTATACACAGTAAATGGCTTCATTTAATGTTAAAAAGTTGCAAAAGATTCTGAAATGCCCTGACTGCAACACCAATCTGGTTCATAAGATGCTTTTGGACTAGAGGTACCAGGAACATTTAAGCTCTCCGAACTACTCTTCTAGGAACTAAATGGTTCCTGTAGCCCGTTGTTGAATGTGCTTCTAGTGAGGCTTCAAGTCCCGTGACAATTTTGCCAATCAGGTAAGTAATGTATGGAGAAACAACTGTAGTATTTGCACTACAAGGCCAGACCAGTAGAGGGCAGTGAGAGAAAGAAGAAGGCCAAGATGACACAATACATGGCGACATCTTGGCCTGTGTATCTCCACAAGTAGCCCGTTGGCAAAGAGGAAATTCAGCTTGTGCAATTTCTGATCGCTTGATTTGATTGCAACTGAATTATTTCCTCTAGAATGGCTTCTAGAAATAGTTATTTTGACATTTTGATAAAAAAAGTAAACTATGATGCATTTCTGAGACTCCTCTTTTTCAGCAGCTGTTGTAAACTCTATACTCACTGGTACATTCAGCTGAAGGTCACCAGTTTACAGAGTCACTCTTACCTCTAAACAGCAGGTAATATAAATACACAAGTCTTGGACCTCTGGAAAGTAGCTCGTATTGAGCTGGAGCCAATCAAGGGGGAGATTAGCTACCCCAGGATTATATTCAGTTGGTTCCTGCTGTCGAAGTGTATAGTTGCACAAAGGTTCCAGGGGAGAGTTTCTGCAGTTGAAAAGCACATTTAGAAGAGCTTTATCAGCTTTATGTTGAATGGTATTTCTGTTTGGCAGCCCTAGTAGAAGTATGTTCAATATCAGTGCAGGTTATAGTGTGACCATATAAAAGCACAGTAACATAAGTTAAGTGATGCTGGTGGTAGGACATACAGCCTAGCAAGCTTTTCAAGCCAAAGTTCGGAGCTTATGCCTTTTTTGTTGAATTTTCCTTATTTTCCTCATTTTTTGTGATGATAAGACACTACTGTATTGTTCATCTATCGATTATCTACATCACTTTCACTTCCATGGGTTGTGGAGAGATGGGGGGATGATGTGAGAGGCAGAACACACCCTGGACAGGTCCCGAGTCAATCACAGGGCTGGCTCAGAGAGACGAACAACCAGTCTGTATTATATTCATACAACAGGGAATTTAGAGTCACCAATTAATGGAAGCTTGTCTTTGGGCTGTGGGAGGAATGGGTGGAGAGAATCCATGCAGAACATGCAAAGTCGGAGGAGAAAGGCCCCTGCCAGCTATGGATTCAAACAGGGAGCCCTCTTGTTGTGAAGCGACAGAGCTTATTAAGCCAAGCTGGTTTTCTACAGATTTGTTTTTGACAGATCCACAATAGGGGGTTGTAGTGTTGTTGTACTCAAGTCCAGGACACAGAGTCAAATTAAATTTTACACTGGAGCTCTGATGACTCAACTTAAGCACTGACTGCCTCAGAAGGTGGAGGGGAGACTAAGGACTCATCAGCATGCTCATTCTTGTGCCGTCTTGTTTTGAAGCAGTTACCAACCAGGATGCATAAAGAGATACCCTTTATTGGTATTATTCAAAAATTTATCAGCAAACATGCACAGTTTTAAAAAAAGAACTATGGAGGAAAAGACAGTAAGATCATCAAATTGTCTGACATCTGTCCAGGATTCACCCACAAAAGAGAGTGACATGTTATAGTTACTTGGACTTTTAGCTCAAGTGTAATAGTCCAAGATTCATTCATTGAAATTCTGATGGCAGCTTGACTGTAGGTATTTTGGAGTTCATGAAACACCTGCAGTGGCCGCACCACAGAATTGATGAGTTCACCTTCCTTTGAAGAGAGGCGTGGTGTGCATTTATGCACAAAATGCCTTCAAGGGGTCTCACATAGTTGAGATGAAATCAGAGAATAGTTAAGCATGAAACAATGGTCCTCTTTGTTAGTCCCTTTGGAAATGGGGACTAGACATGGACCCAGGTAATAGGGAATTGATTCTGGCTTGATTCAGATTCCTTTGTTATGACTCTTGGCGGCATTACAAAACTGGTACTTTTTTGTTGCACAGAGTTTTGTGCCTTTGACCTGATAACGTATTAGTTCAGGAATGATACACTCTTTTATTTTACAGTTAAAGAAGGCCTGACTATCTGACTACCTGAGCTCCATTTTGGCAGATCTGGTCAAACTGCAGCATATCAATTAGGAGAGATAAGTATCTTCTTTTACCCACAGCCTCACTTTATGATTAGACTGATAAGACATTTGTATTACATAAAAATCTTGCCTTTCTCGTCTTAACCTGCACTCAACCCCCCTGACATTCCCTGATATAAGCACTTTGATATGTAGGAGTCGTGCCAGGTATTGAAAAAGCTCAGCATGCAGCACATTTCCATCCAGTTTTACCCCATCTTTCTATTATTATTTGAATTGCATTGGACTGTGGTGACTGAGAATTGGAAATGGGAGGGCAAAGCGGGACCACCTCAGTCCCAGTATTTTAGGCACAGTTCTGCCTCAGTGAGCCGGGCTGATTGGGATGCAGCGGGGTCTCTCTCTTTCTCTCCCTCCTGCTCTCTCCCCGTGTCTCTGGTTCTGCTCGGCCTGAAACAGACATTCTGATGAAAAACAGAGGGGGTGAAAGTGTTTATGAAAGCAGGGCACATTCAGGGAAATACACATACTCTCACAGATTATATATGACTTGTATTTCTATGCAGTGCATAAACAAATACTCAAATGTGAGCAAAGTGAAGCAGCTAACAATACAAGAATTCCAATGCTGTTTTAATGCACAAATTTTAATCATTTTTTAATGAGCTTTTTTTAAATTAATTGTTTAAATGTCAATCAAGCATCATTGTCTGAAGGATGGAACAAAGAAGAAAAAAGAGAAGGAGAGGAGGACTGAAAGCCCTAAAAGACAAAGCTGCAGTCTGGAACTCAAATGTGGATTGTTCTTATGGTTCAAAACAATATAAAAGTATTGAACTGTGAACCACATCCCAGGCAAGATACTAACAAGTCCCAGTGATTGAAAAGCATGTCGCAAACCAGTAGCCGACTCCATTTAGGCACTGGATGTGACACCAAGGAAACAGCCCAAGAATGCAAAGAACATAAATCACTCTGATGTGTTAAACCCTCTTTTATTTTAAGAAATACGCAGTCCACAAAGGATATTGTACTGACAGCTCATCTGTGTAAGTGCAACTGTGGGGATTGTTTGCGTGGAAAGAGTTGTAGTCTCAGCCTTCAGCGTGTTTATAGTTCTAGTGTAGTATTGAGCACCCATCAGAAGGCTTTGGCGTGTGCAGGGCAAACAGTCCATGTGGAGAGCAAAAGCAGGTGTCACATGCACCTCTTGGTATAAAGCTATTTATCTCTATAAACAAGTATCTTCAATGTAAAGCAGCTAACAAGCCACCCCTGATCAAAAGTTTTAACATGAGCGGCAAATATCCTCAAGTCTGTGTTTGACTGTCCATCTGCTAGTTGTTGTAGACTTCAAGTCATGATACAAAGGTCCCCTTTGGTATGGAAGTACCTCAGGGCCATAGAAATCAATTGATTCTTAGACACAAGTGAGATCACACTTTGTATCAGGAATAGATGCGTATTTTCATGCTGCCAATTCGCTGAAAATACTCTTGAGCCCAGATCTTTGCTTCTGTTATAGCTATAATGACTTGATATACAGGGGAATGCGTTTGTTGTTGTTTTTTTTTTCCAAAAATCAACAAGTTTTTAATGTTGTTTTAGTGGCTGATTTCCTGTCAGTTGTCACACCATGATGGAGGGGGGCGGATTAGACATGGATCCGGTGGAATTAGCCTCTTGGTCTCCCTACATCAGTTCAGAGTTCATGGCACTCAGGAATGCATCACGAATGATTGAACCCAACTCTATTCAACAAACTTGCATTTTAAAAGTTGAATTCTTTTCTTCTTGAGGACAGATCTGGCAAAGTTTGCTTTTGACTTGGTCCCACGGAAAAGAAAGTCTTCCCTGGAAGTCATTTGATGCTAACTACTAGCTACACCTAAACAGCAAAATGTTTACATCTGTGTGTATAGGCACATGTTGAATCTTATATTTAGATAATTAATTCTGATGGGTTTTTGAGCCCTTCTTTAGCTCCAACCAGGGGAAGTGTTGATGAAAATAAACAGCTAGCAAGTAAAAGGATGAAACAAAGTGTGTTGTTTATGTTGGAAAGAATATATAAGGTTACTTTTTATGATGCTGAATTAAATGATTTCTTGTTGTCTTACTGAGAATCAACACTTTATGACTCTTTGAAGCTTCTAGGCTTTTTAGAAGTTTTTCTCTTGCTTTAATATCAAGCTTACTTTCCTATAAAAAAGTTTTTCCCGCTTGAGAAAAGATGTGAATATTTCTTATTTCGCTTCTTTGTTTCTGTAGTTCATTCCACCTTATGCTTTTTTTTAGTTCATTCCCCTCTGGCACCTCGAAACTATAAGTGCCATTAAATTGTAGGGTATTAAAGTTAACGCTGGTATTGAATCAAAATTACAACCATTGTGGCAGCAGAAGGACTCATGAACAGCAAATATTAAATCAATAGCACACACACACACACACACACACACACACACACACACACACACACACAGACACACACACACACACACACACACACACACACACACACACACACACACACACACACACACACACACGTGAAGCCCTCACAGTGTCCTCATCCCTTTCAGCATCTCTCTATCCCACTTTTGTCACTGCCTGACTGTTTTCTTGTCTTGCTCTTGAAGCTCAGTGTCAATCTGCTCAGTCCTTTGATTCCACGCTTCACTTAAAGCTTTACTGAACACTACAGTTAGAGACCTGTGGCCAGAGAATGAAGTGGGTGGGAATAAGTGGAGTACAGATTGCCTCTGTGAGCTTCTTGTATTTTCTTTCCAAAGCTTGATATTTGTCTGCATTGAGATGTGGTTAAAGCCTTGTTGAACCTGTCTTAATACATACAGATACAGTGAAAGTAATCTTTGATTGTTATTTTTCCCTCTTGTGCCAGTGACTCTTTTAGAGGTCCTGAAGCATTTTTCTCCTCACTTTGGTTTTCTGGTAAAGCACCTCCCACTTCCTCTTGATCTTTAAGCCTCCATTTCCCCATGTTTTCCTGGACTCAGCCAAGCATACGCTGAAGATTAACCACACATTGTTCTGTTTGTATTTGTCTACTTCTCTCAGTAGCCCAGCATACATTGGGGAGAACAAAAACACCATCTGAGCATGTCCAGGATTATCATCATCTCCATGGCGACTGCCTCCTCCACCTCCTGCTCTTGCTCCTCTCTCCCTCTGTGTGGGTAATCTGTGGTGTTCACTCTGTGGCGCCCACTCATTCATCTCCCATCCCTGCCACACAATCTGAATTCTGAAATTGCAAAAGGAGTCATAAACAAGATTGACTGCAGCTCTGTGTATTGATCACATGCTGCAATGTGCTAGTGTGATTTGTAATATCCCCTCTGAATCTCTATCTCCAACAGCAGCGCTCAAGAGCAGGGCCACAAGGAGACAAGGCAAATTATGATGGGACAGGAATCTATTTCTACTAGATTAAGCTTCTTGTTCTGTGGGCCATATGGGTTTAGAAGTAAAAAGGCACTTGCACTCAGAAGTATTGGGAAGAGAAACCCTGTCATTACGCTTTCATGTCAAGGTGCTTCTATTAGTGCTCTGGGCCAGCTGGAAGCCAGATTCTTGGTATCATTTTCATCCATAAAACCTTCAAAGCATGCTAACTCCTGTCTTTAATTGTCTGCCCTTTCTTTATTTTATATCTTGTCTTGCAAATCAAACAAAGAGATAAAAGCTTAAAGGTGCTGTAAAATAATAAAGGTTCAATTACTCAACTATTGAAAAAGTTGTTCTCATGCAGCTGCAGAGTTGTCAGGTAAAAGAGTTTCTTTTTATCAATCAGCCAATCAATCAATCAATCAATCCTTATCAGTCGAGACCTTTGCAGCATTTAGCAAACTCTCTTAAAAAAAAATCAGAACCAGACTCATGTAAGACAGACAGCCGCCTCAAACGTATTCACAGAAACTTCCAATCAATAGTCCATTAATCCAATTTCAGTCAGACAACTCATGTTTGAATTGTTTACTGTCGTAGTGAATACGTGTTACACATTTGCCGCCCAAGCTCCAAAACCTCATCACTCCCTGCAGATAAGTTTGCATGGAGATAATGAAGAGTAATGAGCAAAACATACAGAACACAACCAGGAGCCTGCAGGTGGATGCTGTGACAAGACAAGAAAGTGACAAGACAAGAATTCAGTGTTTCAGTTCCTAGCAGCCTTACTACAATCTTGATTTGGCTCAGTTGGTAATCCCTGTTGTGGGTTATTTTGGGCAATAAGTAAACATCTTGTCCTCATAGTTGATGACTTGTAAACCAGAACCAGACAAGGGCCAAACTGTGATGGCTCAGTCACCTGGTCAGAGCATCTCCAAAACTGCAGCTCTTGTGGGATGTTTCCAGTTGGCAGTATTTGAAGGATGGAAAACTATAGGGTGGTTGCAGGGTCATGTGTGGCCAAGGTTCACTGATGTGTGCTTTGTTTGGTTAAAGGCTGGCCCATGTGGCCCAATTCAACAGAAGAGCTACTCAAGCCCAATCTTCCTGCTTTTGATAGTAACTGGGCTGCATAGTTGCAGTGCCAATGCTGACCTGTGTCTGTCTTTGAAAGTGCTGAGAGGGGGCACAGAAGCATCCAAACTGGACCACAGAGTGAAGGAGAAGCTGGCCTGGAGGAATGAGAAAGTGACTTGGCCTCCAATTTGCTTGATCCCGTCAGTCTAATCAAGTGTCTGTGGGGTGTGCTGGAAAACCAAGTCTGATCCATGAAGGCACTCACACCTTCCAAGACTTAAAGGATGATAACATCTTGGTTATACTGCCATGGCCGATAGTTGCATACTTTCTTGGAAAAAAAAATGTGTTTTTCTATAGGTGGTTGAAATTGAACTGCTGCTTTAAGAGAAGTGGATACTTGAGTCCAATGTCACATGCTTGACTTGTCATTCTTTGTTAACAATGCATGCATGCGTTCAGTATAATTGTTGCCATACATGACCAGAGAAGAGAACAAGGGAGAAAGAGAGTAAGAAATGGAAAGACGGAATAAAAAAGTGTTTTCATTTTCAAGCTTGAATCCCACACCAAACTATGCAGAGCCCTTTCCCCCATCATTCCTTTTCTTTCGGTTCTGCTTCCCCTCCCCTTATTACCATGTTTACAACTTTTCTGGCACCCTGAAAGCTACGTTGGCTTTGGTAGCGACGGCACGGAAAAATAAAGGGAAGGAATTTTTGAAAACATGTCAGTGAGTGCGCTGTTATAAGAGGATCAGACATGCAAGAGTGGAATTGGGCCCTTAAGTGTTCCAAAAGAGAATAAAGGTTGAATTATCATTTAATCCCACCCTGGTCAGTACAAGGAGGAGGATGAGAGGAGAAGAGAAGGATTCATTTGCGCTACAAAAGGATGTGAGATACTGAGGATAGTGTCAGACAAAGGTTTTAGGCGTGGGAGGCAGCGATGTGTCCAGAATTTTTTGACTGGGGTGGCCAAATGGGTCTCTAATTTATTCATTTGGGGCATGTTTTACCCACTTTCTCAACTTCTCATCTTATTTGATATCCCAATATCTTATATTTCTGTCTGTCCTACCAACCACAGCACAACAAAGTGGCTCCGTACATACATTATATAAAACTTCCCTTGAGATCAAGGACTGTGGATTCTATTCCACATCACGAATCACATCAGCAAGGGATTTTTCTTGACATAGATTGAGGAACAGGAAAGAAAAACAAGAAGAGGCTGTTCAGATGTATACATGGAGGTAAAGTTACTTTTTTTCAAGGGCAAACAGCCATGTTCTTTCACATTGTGTATCTGAATAGCCCTCTGAAAGTCACACAACATTTAAAGCTCCTTAGATAGCTGTGGTTTTTGTTCTCCTAGCACATGCGTAGGCTTTCTCCAGGTACTCTGGCTTCCACAGGTTAATTGGTGACTCGGATATGTTAGGATGATGAATGATGGATGGTAAAGTAATATTGCTAAGGGTAGATCACAAACCACGCACACTGAAAAGTTTTTTGACTTCTACTCCAACAACATCATCATTTACAAGCTTTTCCCTTCAACACAGCAGAATCTTTGTTACTTTTTATTTTTCCACATTTCAGGTCATCCTGTTCAGTGTCATGCATGAGAAAGTAGATAATGCGTGCCTTTCTGTTGCGTAAAAGCAGAATACATTCAGTTATCTTGAACTGTAGATCATCACTTACTGCATTGTGCATACAAACAGCTGGTGGGGATTCATTTGCAAAATAGCCTTGTGTCACAACACTGCTCTGAATACAAGTTAAACATGATAGACTGTAATGCACCGAGATAAGCGCAGAAGTAATGCATCTCACTGAGTGCAGGCCTGTTTGTTTCATTATGCAAGGGCTGAAGAGATAAAGGCCCAGACAGAGATAGTGTGTGTATGTGTGTGTAAAGAATCCAGGCTGACTGTCTTACTTCTGAACACAGCTGAAGAGCACGCTGTGATACCCACTGTCAAAATAAATAGATGTGGATGTGACTCTTATTTCCTCTATAGGGAAGCTATTGTAAACACTAAGGGGAAGCTCTGTTTGATCAGCGAGGTAAAGCTTTTGCCATCCACAGAAGCATACTGCTGGTTACGTCCAGGCTCCTCTTGCGTGACCAGAAATATGTCCAAGGAGACAAATGAGCAAGAGGTGCAGGTGCTCCCGTAACAACAAGGTAAATCTCCAACTCCCTGTGATGACTTACAGGTCCCTTAACATGCAGCTGCAGGTCCCCCTGACTGTAATGTTTCTATCAGAGAAATATTCATGAAGGTGAAGAATGCGCTCCTTGTAGATATACAACAGCAATCTATTTCTGAGGGTGAAAAAATGCTTGCATGTTTTTCTTTTTTCAATTCATTCTTCAAATTTATGAATAGTTTTCCAGATGTCGCAGAGCAATGGAGGGAAATATACACAAGCTCTTAAGAAGTCGTAAATTAAACCTCTTAAAATGCAGACAACAGGTCATCAATTGTGGCATAAATGTTTGTTTCTCTACAGGAGCAGGACATGTCTTAATCAAACGGAGCGCTCCATGGTTTTATTTATTGCTGGTTGTTAAATGTAGTTAGATTTAAAACACATTTGGGAAAAAACAAACAGCAAACATGTGGTCTTAAGACTTCACACAGGTGAGGATGTGCTAAAACACTGCAGTTACTCCAGTGTCCACTTGAGGCCGCTTCCAAGAACCAAATACATGCCATTAGAGCTTTAAAGGGCAGAATTCAACATGTTTAAAATATGTGAACAGTCATGGTCTTCATAGCTTATTTCTTCATTTGTAACAACTGTAGTTTTTTTTCTACGTTATTTTTGGGGTTTTTCATGCCTTGATTTGGAACAGACAGGACAGTGGATAGAGCAGGTAACAGGACAAGAGTGGAAATGAGAGTTGGAGAAATCCAAACACTCACGTTACCATAAGTCAAAGAGAAGAGTAAGGGAGACTTTTTGAACCGACTGCATTATAAAAACTCTTTGTGTCAACCTGCTCACCGTGTCTCCCTGACTGATTAGGCGCCATTGGCAGAACCTTTTTCTTCACTCTAATTTTAAATTTTCAAGCCCCGACTCACGGTGTATTACCATTATCGCTAACTGTGAGACTCCATCAAGCCGTCTGGTACCCGTGGACATGCGTGGAAATTGCTTGAAAATGCTAGTCTAAATGTAAATGGACTCAGGTAATTGTTATCTTTTGTGAGTAGAACTTTTCTCATTGACTGCTCTTTTTAGGGTATTTTGATTTTTTTTTTTATTTTTTTCATTTAGAGTAATTTGAATTTAATGCCCCAGATGTGTGTTGAAATGAGGTCATGAAACCTGCTAGAAATACATATCTGAAACTGAACTTCCAAGTGTTTGAAAGTGCCTGTAATTTAAATGGGGCAATAATAACAGTGTTTTGTAAATGAAGAACCTTTGCAAACCATTACAGTGTGTTTGATACTGTTACACTTTATTGGCCATGGAAATAACCTTTCTCCTGTTTTGTTTGAGTTTTGCACCACCCAATATTAAAGAGAGCTTGGTTCAAATATTTCCCAAGGATCCTCAGTTTCTTTGGCAATACCTGTGTCCCCATCTGCACTCAATTTATTCAGCCTTGGCAGAATTCTGGATCCTATAACATCCAGATTTTTTTCCGAGCCATGTTCTCTCAAATATGTGATGTTAACAAATGTGAAATTAATTGTTGACCCCGAAACATGACTGCACAAATGTGGACAATGGGTGGAAAATGTCCAAGCAGAATTTTGAAGAATGGTTTCAGTATCATTTCCCTTTGATCATGTACATGCTAAAACTGTTAATACTTTTCTAAATGTCATGGATTTAGATTGTCACTGGATAAATCTTAGCTTCCTTTGTTTTATTCCTTCTACCTCTTTGACTGCAAAGGTTTCCTTTTATCCTCTTTATGTCTTTCTCTCTCTGTTGCTCAGAACACTCAGGCGTACACACACCTCAGAGCACCAGCATCTCCCTGTGTGACATGCTTCATGCGCTGAGGGATCCACTCCTGATAAGCACACCCCTCGACACCACCACCATAAAAAAAGCTGATTTCAGGTCTCCAAAGCAGAACTGTCCACAGAGGACTATCTCCACAAAGCTGCCACGCATGAGCTGGTCAGCTGTCTCATTGATCTGCCTTTCCTCACAGTCCAGCCTTGGCATTCACTCTTGTTTGCTACGCTTTAGCGCATCCACTTTCGAAAACATCTCCTGTGGGAGAGGTGGAGAAGATATCTAAAAAGAAAAAGAGAAAAAAATCACACTTGCACAATAATAACCTTTGATTCCAGCAAGCTTTTGCATGCTGTGCACTGTGATGTCGTCACCTACATGCATGCTATGCAGGGTGAATGAGTGCAGCTTTAACATATGGTGCCATGCACACAGTGAAGTGAAGGAGACTAATCTTGCGCTGATGCTTGCACATGTGTCACTGTGGGGGTGTGTGAGTGTGAACATGTAGAGTGAAAGCAAGCATGCTTTTAAACATCACGCAAATCCTTCTGCATCGATTCCACCATCAGCATCATCGTAGGACTCTTGTATTCCCTCATCTTATGTCCAAGACACACAAGCTCACATTTTACTCTTTTCTTCGAATGCCGTGAAACAAATTTAAAATTCTTTGTCAAATGCAATGGTGCTTCTTGGATGAGATATTTTAAAACCAAAAGTGTCCAGGTCAGGTTGGTTTTTTTCATGCTGAACTATATCATAACCTCTCCTCTTGAGGACTTTTATCCATAAATCTTAAAAGGGAGAGCCTCGAGACAGTTTCAACTCCCCTGTTTCCTACTTTGTGGGTTATTAGAGGACAATATATGTAAACCCTTTTGCTTTATTGTAAGACAGTATTTGGCCTTGTGTATCCTCTGCTTTTGTGGGAGGGTGGTGTCTGGAGGGTTTCAGTGTTTTCTATTGAAGCACTGGAACTTTTTGTGGTTTAAGAATCATATTGGCGCAATGGAAGAGCTGCATGGTGGGAAAAGGAGTGAATCATACTTTGAGTGGGGGTGTGAAAATTAATGTGGTAGTGGTTGGAGGTGGGATGGGTGAGCTGCTTTACTTGTTTTTACCATTTACATCTGTTCTTTGGGCATATACCAAGATGGTGTTAAACTCTCATTCTAAAACATTGCACTTTGCTGGCTTGCCATCCATAGTTTGGTCATGCCAAACCACCTCCTCCTTGAGTTGAAGACATGTTTAGTTCTCCCAAATGTTGCCCACCACTTTCTCAGGCAGTATTCAGGAAGTGGTACTCGATGAATCAGTTCTTATGCCTCCGGTAGAAGTTCTTTCCAGTTTTGGTCAACGGAAAGAAATTGAAATTTGATGCTCTTCATTTCTCCAAATGCCCAGTTATGTTAGGCCAAATAAATAAATAAACAAACAAATAAATAAATAAATAAGAAATTACAAAAAAAAGTTGAGTCAACTGAGCAGGCTGTTTTTTTAATTTTGATTTTTTTTTTTAATCATTAACAGTCGGAGGCAAAGACAAGCAACCGTCTCTATCTGTGTTTGGAGCTGAATTTGGCTGCTCTTTGTGTGAGATGAGCCAAGATGCGCAAAAGAATCCAATCCTTCACATCCATGCAGCTCATAACAGAAGTAATTGCCAGGTTTTTCTTTGTAGCCTTCGACACACAGCTGCTTTTAGTCAAAGTTTAAAGGACCACTTCAGAGGCACAAACATACAGTCATGCCATCGCAAGGGGCCGAAGATGAAGTTTTTAGATGCTGAAAGCAGACAGTGTCAATGTAAAGACGACAAGAACACCATGTGTTAGTTGTTTGGGGCCTCTGCTTGTTCTCAATGGACAACACTTTTTAACATTCCATCTAATGCAACTATTACTGGCTCCAAATTAGGCAGATGATCTTATCCCAAGGATTCTTTTCAAAAACTATCTCGTCCCATGGGTTCCATTGCTTTGATTTGATTAAACTTGATCCCTGGATTCTCAAATGCCATTAGGGCCCCTGGCGTCAGCATTATCTGTATCATCAAGCAGACACAAAATGAGCACTTTCATTGCATCTGCTGGTTCATAAAGTTAAAGGTCAGAGCTCACTGTTGTGTTTGATGTAAACAAACTTCAGAAAACTTGATATTATCACATAATTCTGGCTGTAATCTCTTGGATTGACTTAGTAATATACACACAGACACCCACTTTATGAAGCAAAGGAAATCAATCCATGTTTACTGATAAGTGGCAGGAACTGAAGTGTGTCATTGACCCCAACAGCTGCTCTATTTGTCAGGGAGACTGTGTGCGATGCCCATGGCCAAACCTCTCGGAGGAGGGTTTGCCTCTGGGCTGAGGATTTAAAATGTGATAAGGTAATTGCCTGATGTTTAGACAGGTATCATTGGTCCTCCATCTCCAGTTTGCCGTCAGAGAGGTTAACGACCAGGAACCCAGACAGTGATTAAACATTTATACGAGACATCTAACCCCTTATATATCAAATGATCTCTGCAGTATAGGCCTCCAACTGTCCAGCTCATCTTACGTCTCTTCCAAAATCCTGCAGCCCTCATCAGCCTCCTCTGTGTCCAGACCTTCACAGCACACAAGGGACCCATGGGACACATGGGAATTGTAACCGTCTGGACCCTGGTTACACTTTTTCATCATCTCTCTGGAATGATACGGCAAGCATCTTCAGACAATATGGGTCGAGGCTGCTACAGCCTTAAAAATGGAATATTACACACATAAAACAGAAAACTTCCCCCTCTCGGATTCTGAACATTTATGAGAAGAATCATTTCAACAGAGGACAACTGCTTTAGCTGCTGTGGCCGTAGCTAAGCTGCATTCACCATTACTTCTAAGTTCAAATCCTTGGATCATTCAACTCTTATGAGCCACAGTTTGCCAGCTGACATTACCAAGGAAGCAAAACCATTTTTACCAGCTTCCTGACATGTTGAAAAGTCTAATCTGGGGAGGCTTTTATAAGCTTTTAAACTGATTGACCATATCGTCACGGCCCCGGATGCTCCTTCCAGACTGGTGGATTTTATGTGCGGGAGCTGGCTGCTGAAAAAAGGGTGTGAGGTTACCATTTTGCCACAGGGTGAACCTTCACTTTGCCATAGTTCTTCCCCTGCTAGTTCCATCTCTTAATTTGTATAATGCATTGGGAAACAAAGCCAAGACAATATAAAGAATTTCACTTGCCCTTATGCTCCCCCTAACAATCTACTTTCCAAATTGAAGGAAGTAAAAGAATAGAAAAATGGATCAATAAATCCTTACTAGCAGCAGGCCCTGTAGCAAAGCTGCACCGCCACATCCTGTAATAGCCGTTCCCACAAGACCTTTTCACCTGCTACCTTCCCTCATCTGTTCTTCATTGTCTTCGAGCGTTTCTCATTGGTGTAACTATGGCAGCTGTGGAAACAAGCAGAGGACGGCGAATGTTTTGCGGCTAATCGTTACTGCCTTAAGGCACTGAGATAGGAATAAGCTGACACTTTATCTGGCATCTAGCCACTGGTCTTGTATGTACTTAAATTGTTCTCCTGTTGTTCTGCTCCTGTCTTCAGAGAGCTTTTCCATTCCTGATATGAACCTCAGGGTGTCTTTTAAAGATGATATTCCTGAGATCGATACGACCAAATATGGTCATCGGGGACGTGGCCCTGTTTGGAACAAGTGCACCGTTGTGAAAGACTATGAGGTGAGCGATGGGCAGTCAAACCACATGACAGGCTTGAGGCGCTGGTCTGGTTTCAATCTCAGATAAATAAATCACAGCTTAATACCTGTCTCGTATAATTCCCCCAATGCATCTGTGACTGGAATACAGGCTCGGACAGGGGGATAAAAGAGAATGTGCACTGCATGTTAAGAAAAAAGAAGGTGAAAAAGAGAGTCAGTGATGGGGATGGAGGGGTGGTAGTTCGGATTAGAGGCTAAACACTTGCGCTGGCAGACATAAAGGCAGGATCTGTCTCCTTCCCAGTCTCGTCTGTCTCTTTTCCAGCTCGAAGAGGGGGATAGGAGACGGGGATTGGGTTTCTCTGATTACAAGATTGTTCAGGCTGACGCGCAGGGACAAAGGATGGGCAAGCCTTGTTGGACGTAACCCAAGCTGGTAGCCAGTCCCTAGGTTAATTGTTGGGATTAGGGAGACAGGTGTTCATGCCATGTCAGGAGAACAGGTTACACTTAAGACACAGGTATTGATGGGTGTGTCAGGGAGGCACAGAATTGCTACATTTGGCACTCTTGTGTTTTCCTACAGATGCTCTTAAAGGCTATCTTGTACTGCTCAAGTAGCCTTACACATGTATCAACCTGTTCTCCGACAAAGGAGTCAGCTGCTTTTGTCTTACAAGCATATTTTAACCAAAGCTAATTTAGATTACCTTCCAAGTAGCATTTACTCTCCTTCCTCATAGGGACAAAAAACATTTGGCCAGCATTGTCCTGATCTGAAAGGCTAATGTTTTGGGAAGAAGAGGATTAAGATAAGTCTCCAATTTGCAGCATTTTTAGGACTGTTGTGTACACAAGCCTTCGAGATTAGTCTCCCACAAACAACTAGTCAATTAAGAAGTGCAGATAAAGTTGCAGCGGGGGTTCAGATACTTGCAGAAAGCAATATAAACAAAACAGGTTGCTATCCTTACTGTCAGTTTGTGAAGGGGTAATGAAAGGTTTTTTTCTCTGGTGGGTTTATCACAACAATAGACTGAATAAAACATGAACAAAGCCTCAGTCATGACAAACATTGGTTTATGAAGAGCAAGCAATGGCTGGTCACTATCCTTTTAGAACAATCCAGGTATGAAGATATGAAGTCACTACTACCTTTCCACCCGTCAGTCAGATCAACCATGCCCAAAATTATGCATGACTAAGATTTTTAATATTCTCAAAACAAATGAGCTTTTCAAAATGTGTATACATGTAAACCTTAAACATATAATATAATTAGCATTTTTACAGCTTGGTCAAAAAAAGGGTTTTGATCTGTGAAGCTTATTAATAAAATAATGAAGTGTTGGTACAGAGAAGAGAAAATTTGAAGTCCCTTAAGTGACCACTCAAGGCTCTAAAAAACAAAAATCTCCACTGACTTTAATTTTAGTTATCAACAATGGTTGCTATTGGAGATTACCACCCAAGCAAAGACCCAAAACTTAGAGTGTAACCGGTAGATGTTCTAAATCAAAGTGTAACCGACCTTTTCCTGAAAAAACCCTGTATTTTGTAACTATGACTACCAGACTTTCCCTTCATTCTCACCTGAAACAAAACACCTGGACAAAGCCTGTGAAAGAAGACCGTGACCAGGCTACAAAGAGGCCATTTGGTCAAGCTGAACCAGCACAACGCCTGAGGGCCCTGCTCTGCTTTATAACAACGTCTGGCCATGTTTCCTCCTTCATTGCTCTGGTCTGTTACAAAACCTCCCTTTTCCAATTTATGCTTTCTGCCTTGTCTCCTATAAACCTCTTTTCTTTCCAAGATCTTACGATTGCCAGTGACCTTTGCCAGGAGAAGATGACAGCACTGAGACACACAGCCACAGTCCACTCTTCACCTCAGCTGGATGGTATGGATCTGGAATCTGCAAGGAGGAAAAGGAGAAAGAGTTTCATTCAGTATCACTGGCAGCTGCTTCTCCTTCCACGCCTTGGTTCTGTCTGTCTTTCACCCCACTGGTTCCGTACGGGCCTTTAAAAACTTCATAACAGGTTTACAGCATGGCAGATTCATTTTACATTACATTACACTGCACCACAGGAGCCATGCCCGCTGGCTTTAAACTGAGGGAGGAAAGGAGGAATGACAGAAAGTGATGTGGCTGTGGACCAGCACTCTCAACCCACTCAGAAACAAGTGGTTCAGTGTTCCTCAGCAGCCAACAATGGAAGCCCTAGCTACATGTTGATAATCCCTGCCGTGTTTTATGTGCTCATTAAGTATGGATTCATAATCGTGTTAAGAGCTTGCAGGGATGAGCCAACACAACGAGGAAGGAGGAGGGGCGTTTGTGTAAACAGGCACCTTGCGTTAGCTCGTCTTTCATAGAGAGGGCCTCGTCCAGGGAGTTGATTAAATAGCTCTGGTTTAATGAATGAATAATGAAGATGGTTGTGTATCACATGTCAGTATTTACACATGTTTGTGTGGGTTTAGCTCTGCCTGGAACTGTGTTGTGACAGCAGATGAGGGCCATTCTGTTGATGCTTTTATCAAGGGTATTACAGATACACAAATAAACTCTCATGACAGGTAATCACTTTTGTATGAAATTTCTTATATTGCATTAACGCCAGCTTTTAATATGATGCAATAAAATCCAATCCCAGTACAAATAATGCCTGAATCCACACCTCTCTGACACGGTGTCCACAAAAGCTGAATATGATAAGCCTATTAGAGGGATGCACAGTGTTGAATTGCAAATGATGTATGTCCTGTATGTGTAGCTAATAAAATGGTGACTTGGTGTGATCAATCTGTCAAATAACACGGCTTACAAGAGGAAAAAGTACAAATGCGTTTAAGTGAAGCAAAATTATGACAGCAATTTCATTTTTGTTCAAGATAAGAACATAAAAAAGAGTCACAAAAAGTTGTACCTCATGTGCCTCCCCAAAATTCTTACTCCACAGGGCCTCTGAGGACATTCTTCAACTTATGAACTTCTCTCCAACACCCCTATCTGATTCGTCATGCTCAGAAATTCCCATTTTCCTCATATCTGATAGGCAGTTGACAGCTACGAGCCTGGTAATGATTGGTCGAGAGAGGCTCTGTTTAACAGGCGATCAGTATGCTCAGTGATGGGTGAGGATTCCATTAGTGGGAAATTAGGGAACTCAAGAATAGGAGTAGCAATAACGGCTGATATTAGAGCTCTAAATCATCCAGCTTTCCAACCTTATAGCTGCCCAATCCTTCCAGCCCGCTCCGGTCTCTCCACTTCTTCCTCTATCTCTCTCTCACACACTTGCTCTTGTCTCGGAGACCTTGTCAGATTGAGAGAGCTCGATCAGTCAGCTTGCTCTCTGAGGACTCCCGACCTAGCTGTTGATAAATCAGGCCCCACTCTCTCACGGCACCAAAACACACATAGAGAGGGAGGCACACTATCTACTCTGTCTTGTCCAGGGACTGGTGCTATTAATTTTACAGAGAGTCTCTGTACAGAGCTTCAAGGCATCAGGAGACTGTGGGCATCCCTGTTTGCGTTTGCAAAATGTATCTCAGTCATGTGACAGTGCAACCTTCATATCTTACTTGTAGTACAGACAAGGTAGAGTTTTGGTTCTAGAGAAGACAACCAAGAAATCAAATGACATCTGGGTGTAATTTATTTTGTATGCTGCCAGTGAACCTACAGACTGTTGCCTCCTGAAATATTGGAACTGGGCCTAGTGAATCATCTCCTTACTGGTAAATTACTGGTATTTTTACAAAAGCATCTAGTATGGTAGTCCCTAAAACTTGAAACCATATTTCATTGAAGTATTGCAATGAATTCCATGTGGCAGACATGTTTTGTGCATTGCAGAAGCCCCACAGGCGTCTGAGCGGGTGTTGACGCCACTTCCCCTTTCTTCGGACTGAGTCCCATTGGTTCAGGTCAGTGAGCATACAAGCACCACGACAAAGCAGTAACACTTAGCAAGAGCAACTCTCTGCGGGTGCCCTTAATGTTGTCACATGCATGACATGGCAGACATCCAGAGCAGACGTACAGACAGGCCTGTCTATACAGATGATGGCTGACGGTGCATCGTGGGTATTTGTCAGCATACACATTACATTCTCTGCGTGGGCATGGGCACATTTTGTCACAAAAAGTCACCAACAAGCTGTTATACATGTGGAATATGCTATGCTTCTGTGCCAATGTAGTTGTTACATGCAGATAATTTTCTGTGATTGTTAATTGTAGCTTTGTCAAAGCTTTGTGTTTATATTATGTGTACAGAATACATTATATGATGAAAAAAAAAATCTACAGAATGAATTAACTCGGTATGTCTGCAAATCTAGCTCGTAACATCACTAGATTTGTTTCAAAGTTGCTACCTTCTCTGTTTTAACCAAGCTCTGCGCTGCTTTCTTATAATAGCAGAAAGTAATATCGTGCAAATGCTAAATGCGTTAAAGCTTATCAATGCCAGAGGGAAAAATCAGATATGAAATTCTAACTGGGTGGCAGAATAATGCAATGAGTAAAAAAAAAAGGCATACGTAGGACTTTGGCTATTGCTCTGACAGAATGTACTGCATCCCCTTTATAACTGTATAAGACACCATTGGAAGAGTGTTTTAATGCCCCTAATATTGCCTGACTTCACTGTAACTTAATAGCGGCTCATGAATGAAAGAGTATTTTTCTACTGAGCTAAACTGACAATATTTCCAGGCAAAACTCCACCCTGTAATGTCCACACTTGTGCCAGTCATTTGAACTTTAACAGTTGAGGCAGGCAGAGCCGAATACCACAAATTCAAGTGAATTCAAGTCATAAATTACTAACATATTGGAAAAGTCTCCTTTTTCAGGTCATGAACATGTTAATATTTAGGAATTTACCCTGGCTTCACAAAGTGAAGTTTTTTTGTTCCAGTGCTAAAGCGTGTCCTGACCTAAGGGGAGAGTTTTAATAGTGTGAGTAGAGAAACACATTTTAAACTGCTGCAAATGCAATTGAGGAGGAAGAATTTGATTAAGAGGGTGGTAATCGAGTCAGTGTGCCATAACCAGAGGCCCGATGCTGTGAACTGCTGTTGCATGAGTGTAACAAGAGTGAATTTAACACCCGGCGTGGGCTTTTTGTTAATCCAGCTCCATAATTTAGTCCTTCCTCCCCCATCTTTCAATTATCATTATCAGGAAATGAAGTGAGGCCTGAGAGGCTCTGCTGGAGCAAAGTTTTTAAATACAAGTTCCAAAGGGCTGTGGTTTTTTTTATCTGTATTGACGATGAATTTTGACTTCTCTGCAACAACATTAGGAAACTTGTTTTTCTGCTCTTAAAAATGACCAGTGTATCACTGGCTAAGGTTTAATCTTGAACTACACTAGTATCGTCATGAGAGAACAAATACCAGCATATGTTTGTACATCAACCAAAAAAACACACCGAATGCATAGCTGCCAACACTCATACATTGGCCGCGAGACTCATCCATTTCTTTGGCTTTGCATGCTCTAATGCCACACCTCTGAATTCTCATGCTGAAGTGAGCGTCTGATATCTTCCTGTTGAGCTATGGTTTAGTGTGACAAACATCTCCCATGATCGATTAGTTAATCCTTCAAAACACGTTAGGGGTTGGAGTTCGGATCTCGCGCCAGAATCTGTCGGAACCAGAACCAGAGACCACTGTTGCATTGACACAATAACATACCTGTCAACACTTCTGGTTTTTAATGTTTATACTGTAACTGACATGGTGGGTTGTTCGTGTTCAATAATGAGAATGTGTTACTGTTAATATGGGTTATTTTGTGTTTGAGAATTACAAGCTTCAGTGAATGCATCACTGGCGATTGGCGGTTGAATGTTTTCTGAGAATTATCCAAGAGAGGTGTGGGATGCGCTCATCTGAGAGTTAAATAGAGAGACCAGTGTAATATTTTGACATGGTTATGCCCAAAAGTAACTGGTGTGGCGGGTTCAATTAAGTCATCTGGAAGCATATGGAGAACACAGGGGTAAATAAGCACAGAAAAAAAATGATAATGGGGGTGAGGGATTGTAAAATGTTGAGGTGCGCCTTGGAGGAGGAGGGGGCGGGGTCTCATGCCTTGTCAAAGTCAAAAGTTGGCAGGAATGCGAATGAATTCACAAAACAAAACAACTACAACACTCCAAAATAATACGTGGCTTTAAAATGATACTAAAAGTGCACAGTGAATTTTTTGTTATAAAAATGAGAGTAAAAGACAATAAATAAATAAAATGGTCTGCAACTGAAGGTCAGAGGCCAAAGACAACATCCCAATTTACTTTCTCACTTCTAGCCTGGATTTTCATAAGAACAATTAGGCTAATTGTAACCCCAGGCATTTTCCTCTCAGCACCTGCTAACACCTTTCAGTACAAGTCATTGTTAATAAGCTTCCCTGATGGTCTAACTTATGACAAAATGCAGCATGGCTAAGGCAGGTTCATGGAGGCCAATCGTTAAAGAGATAGAATCAACTCCTCTGGGAGCTGAGGAGCCCTAAATTGCTCTTTTAATTCATTAACAAGCAGATGTAGACCATCCATATTCAGCTCCCAATGGGGACTCACCAACGTAGGCAGGGGTTAAAGGGTATTCTACAGAGGGAGCCGTCAGCTCACTGACCCAGCGCTCATCAGGCTTGCTGTGTGGGAACTATCAATCAGGCTTTAACGCCCCCTACAGAAGTCTCATCCTAATTGTGGCTTTGGTGTTCATCAAATATGGATAGAAAGACCTCCCAGTAATGCCTTAATTACTTAAGGAGAGGACAGCTCGGCTCGGTTTGCCGATCAGCCTGTCTAGGCCTGTAGGCAGGAAGAGTCAACCCCAAGAACAGAAAGATCTCTGCCTGTTCTCCTGCTTCCTCCGTTTCCACCTCCATTTTGTCTGCATCGATCTCATCAGCATGGATGCTTGCTGACAGGAAATCAATCTCACAGTCTTCTTAATAAAGCCCAAGACTCATCTCACTTCCTCTTCTCCTCTCCCCATCCTGCCACGCTTCAGACTGTGGCTGTCTCGCTCTTCATCAGGTTGGTGAATCTGTGTCTGGAAAACTGTGAAGACTGACACAACCGCTGCTTATCTTCAAAAAGTTTGCTTCTTCAAAGTTTCTACAAATGAAAAATAAAATACAGAGAACAAATCCGTTGTTTGCACATTTCTGTGGAAAACGTTTGTACTTTTTTCTCAAACACTTGTTAAGATCTTCTATTTTGACATCTGCAACAATCTGTTGATCTTATCGGCCAAAGTTAGACCTTTTGTCGCCAAACCTTCTACCATATGACATATATTATCATAAAACAGCACAAGCTGTGTATTCAGACTGCTTGACTAGTGCTCTAAAGCAGGTGGACTGGGCTAAGTAATCATATTAGTTGCAGATGAGTTCTCCCCATACTCTGTACTTAATGAATTGCCAGCTTTGCTTAATTGGTTTCCATGCCAACTCCTGGTTTCCAAGGAGGTAGTTGGCAGGATGTTTTAATTGATGGGCTTAATTGATGATTAGCAATAGCAAGTGCTTAAATGGCAGTATTTGAAGGATGTCATGTGACCAGCAGCAGCATATTTGGTTGTAATTCCAAAATACAGAAATCATTACATTTAATGGAAATAAACTGTTAACTACACTCTCGTTTCTTCAGTTTTTTTTTCTTTTGCATTCATAACAAACAAAGGATCACAACTGTAAGCACAATTAAAACATAGCTAGTTCAGAAAGTTTCATTTTATGTTCAGTTTGTCCACTCTTCTTGAAATTCTCATTGCAGAAAATGAAAAGAAGACAGTTTTTCAGCATTGCTGAAAAACTGTATATGTCCGATTCTTACCATGAGCAGAAAATTGTACCACAGATATAGTCAGTCGTGTTGTCAATAGTTTTTTTTTGCTTTATTTGGTAAGAAACTTTTGGCTTAGGTTGATTTGTTGCCCTCTGTGGACAAAGTGGTATGTATTATTGATATGTATGTATTGTATTCTGACTTTTTTTTCTTATATTTGTACATCAGAATATCTGTGTTACTATTTTAAATGTGATTTGATTAAGGGCAAATATTATTATTATTTTTCCATTTGTGCCATTTGTCCCCTCATGCACGTGTAGTTTAAATGTCGCAGTGTCTTCTTGCTTCCCGCTGTTGTAATGTAGTTACTGAGCAACCACCTACAAGTTAAGCACACAGGTGCAGCTAATCTGACTGATTTCAGCCTGCTAGCCAACTGTCTGTTCTGCAATCAGTCCATACACAAGCTCGGAAGTAAATAATTTTTTTAAGTAATATGGTAAAAATTACTTTGCCCTGTAACTGTGGACTGTATTGAAATAGAATTGTAAAGAGGATCAAAACATAATCAATCATGATTAACTTTTAAAATTTGGCAATAAATCATGTTTTGTCAAATAATAATAATAATAATAACAATAATAATAATAATAATAATAATAATAATAATAATAATAATAATAATAATAATAATGAACATATCCCAGCCCCAATGATAAGTTTTTGGTATTAAAAAAAAATTATCAAGCAAACTTTAAACTGTTAAATGTATCACTCATCGAGAGTCTTTGCTGTGAAAAAGCTAAATGACGGCTTTTTCTGCAATGAGCTGTTGATCGTGTCATCTGGCACTCACCATGCAGCAGCAGTTTATGCCTTTAAGAAAACCAAATGGAAACAATCATTTTGTTTCCTTGTCGCTTGTTATTGTAGTTCACATAAAGGCATAGGCATTAATCTCAGTCAGTTTTGTAACCAACAAAAAAGTCCTCACAGGAGCTTTAATTTCTTTATTTTTCCATTACCAGCAATAGAAAAAAAAATCTCACAGAGGTTGTGAATGAAATCCTGTACTGATCATGACTTCTAGGCATAACTAAACAATAACAATGATTTAGCGATTCTGATCCAGGACAGTAGCTACTTTCTAATTTACTAAGCCACCTTGACTTTAGCCTCAATGTCATGCATGTCAGGGGAGGGTCTGTAGGTCCATAAAATCTTCAGGTGGGACTAGTAAGCCAGCCTTCAAGAGTCAGTGTGGCTGCCTTTGGCCCCAGAGGTCAAAGGGTGAAGGCGACTTAGTGGTATTTCTCCGCTTCCCTGCTGGAAATCCCACTTGGAAAATCCAGATAATCCCTCATCTCTGTTGCTCAAAAAGCTGCTGCACACAAACATGTACACAAACAGCAACACATGGTACACAGACACACCAAGACTAAACACACACTGAGTTCATGTGTACACTAAAACAGAAAACAAGTGCTCACATACACACTCATGAATGAACAAACTTACACACTATAAACCTAGGCCCAAACTAACCACAATGCGGATAATCTCCTTTATCTAGCCGAGCAGTGCTCACCAGGTCAACTCCCAGATTACCCTTCTGTGTGTGCATCTGTGTGTCTGTGTCTGTGAGTATTTGTATTTACCACATCTTCTGGCGAATGTGTGTTTGCTAACACTGCACTGCTGCTTCCAACCAGCTCAGATGTGCAATATGCAGGGTCAAATAGCAGCATTCAGATGGAGTCTTGCATATTTACTGTAGATTTTTCATATTGTGGCATGTCCCATTTCAACAAGGCTTGATGTATTCTAGAGGCTGTCTTCGCGAGACAGGACCATGTCTTTTATTCTTTTTAACTGATTAAACCAGCTCACGCTGGGGTTGCAATGGCAGGTGACCTCCTGCAATTCTGTGTAGAAGAAAAAAAATTAAATATCGAAGCAAATGAAATTACATGCTCTTCTTTCTCTAATAGATGCTTGTATTTGAAAACTGAATGACTTAAGACCTTGCTTGTCAGTAGAGTTCAGTTTTAACCAAAGAGAGCTTGTTGTAGTATAGGACCAAAGTGGTAATTCTTTTACTCCATTTTCATGAATGTAGTCTTAGGGACATCCCCACTCACCATGCTGGAAATGCTGACTCAGCCTAACTTTCGATCAACTTAACGCTTCAAATACACCGGCTGTGTCTGCATTGCAGCTCAGCTCCACTGTGTGCTGGTTGTGCTTGTCAACACACACCGGCTGCGTGTTCATTCCAGCAAGCTGCAGGACTGACAGACAGCTGGAGTTGTGAGACAGAGGAATTCCCGCACTTCCCTTTCCATCAAGAAGCCTCCCTTTACTCATGTTGTGTTGTAAAACCTCAAACCTGTGGACTCTGGTGTCTTCGCTCATTGTGACATTTTCTTGCATTGGTAAAGTTAAATACGAGCTGGCTTTGACATGGTTTGTTTTATTTTGAAAGTCTCAGGCTCTTTTTAGGTAGTTTCCATGTACAACTTCCTGTCCCACTCGAGCTTCCCTACTGTGGATTGATGTGTCACAGCTCAGGCATCCAGCAAAAATTGGATGGCCGCAGATTAATTGCAGCCTGCCGGACCAGCCGCGCAGCTGAACCGCAACGGAACTGATCCAATGTAAGTTGACACATTGAATTGAATGGAAACCTCTCTGATCTGTTGCCATGATGGAGTAGAGACAGGCTGAAGACGCAGCCAGTGTATTTCAGCCGTAAGAATCGGATCCCTGTCACTCACCTGTGCATTAGTGTTTCAGCTTCAATCCTGATCAACTTGTAGAAGACTGTAATGCCCATCTTTGCCATGCAGCTCAGTGGGTTTTTTTGTGCATGTTCTCCAGATGATCATTGACACTCCTCCTTCCACCGATTTTCACCATCTTTCTCAGAATTAAGTAAACGTTCTGCTGTGTTTCCTACTATGACAAGGGATCTCCTGCTGCTTTTTTTTGCTCAGACTTGACAGTCTGATGGCATTCAGACCCCTCTGTTTTTTCTATGCTTATCAGTGATAAGTAGATGAGACATGGCATTTCAGTGTTGGTGTAAAAGAATCAAGCGTTTTGTTAAGAAAAACAATAATGCACACAGGCTTTTAATCAAGATTGTCCTTTATTTGTCAAAGCATACTGCCTAGCCTGGCTACTAAAAGGGACCCTTGATTTTAATTGGGGTTGACTTTTATTTCAATTTCTCATTTTGAATTTGATGTCTGCAACATGTTCCAAAAAGCTGGGACAGGAGCATGTTTACCACTGTGTTACATCATCTTTCTTTTCAACTACACTCAATAAGCGTTTAGGAACAATCATAACACTCACCTGTTTCCAATTAACCTGTTCACCTGTGGAATGTTCCAAACAGGTGTTTTTGAAGCATTCCTCAACTTTCCCAATCGTTTGTTGCCCCTGTCCCAGCTTTTTGAAACATGTTGCAGGCATCAAACTCAAAATGAGTGAACATTTGCAAAAAAAAAAATGTTCCTGCTGTTATAAAGCAGTGCGTGAATGACACAGGCTTATACTGATGGTCCCCTATAAAGCAGTATCTGCAATCAGTGTATCAATGTGGTGTAGCTGGACGGATTTTACTAGCAGTGGTCAAAAGGACTAGAAAGTACAATACATGTAAGTCCATCCATCAAAATAACCAACATGTATGAGTTATTGAAGAAACTGTAACAGTAAGTTAGCATTTCGGCTAACCAGACAACGATTTTTCATGTACAGTACCTCAATAATATTATATATAATTGCAGTTATATATATATATGTATATATATATATATATATATATATATATATATATATATATATATATATATATATATATATATATATATATATATATATTGCGTTTGAAGGTGGGACTTAGCCATAGGACAGTCTAGCTTTACTCACAGTTGTCCACATCCACTCACAATTGTGAGAGTCTGCTTTTTTATGTCTTATGTTCTTTTACAAGACTCTTGGTCAGTGTTTACATACACCAAACACACATGTGGTCGTAAGTGGATAACAGAGACCCATATGTGGGGGTTTCTTCTGAGGGACAGATTAGACTGTGTGTGTCAAAGGCTCAGGTTCTTGGCTTTGATCACTGTGGAGAATAGATGCACCAGGGGAGCTGTCAGTCTCTACAGGGGAAACTGTGGATATGCTCCCAATGGCGTCTGTGCTGCAGCTCAAGAGCGTCAAATCAAAGGGAATCACTCCAACCATCGTGCTCCCAATCACTGCTAATTACTGGTCCGTGACTCAATTAGGTGAATGATTAATGACTTTCCAGAGAGATGTGGAAGGATTCAATTACAAACAACACACGGCAACAAACAACTGTTCGCCTCATCTGTGCTCACTGTGAGGACTAGAGATGTAGCAGACTGGTTGAATACAGTATGCCAGTTTTTATTGCAGCATTACAGCAGCACTTACTTTTCTACTGCTCCAGCTTATATCTATAAAATGAGGATTGTCAAACATATGCACTGGCTCCAGGCGGCCATAGGAATGAACAGGCAAAATGTCTCAAGGAAGAGGTAATCCAGGGGAGTCTGGAGTTTTTTCCTCTGAGGGGAGTTTTTTTGGATTAAACAAACCTATGATAAAGCAAACATCTCGCGAGGCCAACTCTCTGTCTGCGCTTCTCCCTGGCCCTCACCCCTATGTATCAAACAAAGTGACGTTTGAAAGAGAGCAGAGGAGGAGAGTGGGCAGATGAAGGGAGGTGCTGGGAGTGAGAGAGAGCAGGAAGCTAGCCACAGAGCCATCTGGCTGGAGGAGACGGATTTCACTGATTCTTTTTTTTTTTTTTTTTTCTCAGGAAATCAGAAATACCTTCGGTGCAGACGGATGAAAAAAATGAGACCTGCTATGTATTAGGGCAATATTTAAAAAAAAAAAAAAAATCATCTGTTTTAGCCTTTATTCCTGGCCATAGGAGAATAGTACTAGTCTGAACTGCTACTGAAACCCATCAACGTCTGTCGAGACTTCCAAACTTGCATTAGACATACATCACTGCCCCCCCCCCCCCTTTTTTTTTTCCTAACTCTGCTTTTTTTCTTTTGTTTTTGTTTCTAAAACCTTGCATCAATGCCAGAGAGAGAGGTAAACATTTGGGTCACTGTGATTTGCTGTCACTAGATGAAGGGAGCATCTGCTGAAGGCTATGATACAACAGTGCCTTGGCCTGTGTTACTCAAACATCACCTCATGCAGCTCAAACAGTGACATGACCAGCCTGTCACTCACCGTCAACAGATACATGCATACGCTGACATATTCCAATAAGCTCACACTGAAATGAAACAGTGCTTAGATCACCATGACAGAGCTCATTTCAATTTCATGTAACCTGTTGAATCTTTTCTTTGTTTCAGGGAGGGATTTGAATGACAGTTTTTGTTGTCGTCTTTCACACTTGAGCTCATCACTAATCCAACATTTATTGAAAAATAGTTCAACACTTGGAGCGTGCAAATGCTCACACTGCAAATTCCGACAATAACATGAGCTCACATGATTTACGTCATGCTGTCTTTAACAGACTATTGTGGTGTGACAGACAGCACAAAGCGCAAACAAACCTAGCCCTGACTTCCTGTCCTTTTGTTCTATTGATGTTATTTTTTGTCGAGTTGACAACAAACAAACAAATAAATAAATAATAATAACATCCAACACAAGTTTAAAACACACTGGTGTGCTGGTTTAGCTCAGTGGTTAAATTATGCTGAATATACAGAGGCAGTACTGTAGTCATTGAAGCTGAGGTTGGATTCCAACCACCAGCTTTTACCACGTATTATTCCTCAGTCTCTCTTCCTGATATCCCACTCTTTCCACTGTCTTTTTTTTTCTTATTAGGTGCATAAAAACATACAATAAAGTATATAAAGTATTAAAGTATATAAAATGTACCCTCATTCGCAGAGATAAAATGTGTAAAAAGAGAGCAGGATAGGACCTGGCATGGAACCCTGAGGAACTCCTCTCACAAGGTAGCAGAAGAGAGAATTGATTATTTATACAAACTATAAAAAATGTATTACTTAATAGGACTGAAACCATTTAAAATCTGTACCAACTCAATGTTGCTGCCTGTTCAGAAGGGTGGCATAGTTGATGGCATCAAATGCAGCAGTTTAATCAAACTGTCCAAGAATCAAGTATACAATACAAATGATGGAAAAAGGGTGTTTTATGTGCATGTTAAAAAGGGTACTGGACTCTATGGACTGAACTGGAGAACCAAAGTCATTGCAAATTGTTGTTTTACTTACTTTTGCATTTTCTTGGCCTGTTTTAAATACACGCCAACTCAGACATTTGTTTGTTTTTGTTTACACAGCTACTGTGAGAAAATTCCCACCTACTAATCCTCTCTCATAATCTTTAAGGATGGAAATCACAGCCTTCTTTCTCAGGACATTGTGCAATTTGTTATTCCTAAAGTCTGACCTGAAATGGGAGTGAAATCTTTAGGGATTTGTGCACCTAAAGTTGAGAACTAACTGCTGACTAAATGCAAATTCAAAACCTTAGTAATGCTGAGTTTGTTTTAGGTCTTCAACAACTGAGTCCAGGCTGATTACATATTGGTTTATTGGACAAACTTTATTTCTTTACCAATGCAGATTTGATACCTGATTCAAGATGACATGTAACGGTCAAAGTTTGTATGCTAATATTAAGTTGCTGATTCAGTTGACTCGGAAGTACTCATTCAACAAACGTCAAAATTTTAAAACATTTAAAACTGTAAATTCAACCTCATTGGTCGAGTTTGCACGAAAACGGCAGCAACTTCAGCTTTATTAGTCCTAACCAACACTCTTGTAGAGTTTATCCAGTTATTGCCGGATGGAAATACAGAAATGATTGGCGCTATATTGGCTTGATTTTTTTCAAGTGTTCCTCAGCTTTTTGTGGCGTGCATAGCAAAATCCTTCCCAAGGGTGGAAAAAAGAAAGAAAATTAGACAAGAGAGGGCCTTGATTTACTGTGTAGAAAAAAAAACTGTGGGGTTCCAAGTAGTCTGTAAAGGCTTCTCAATTCAAGAAAGCAACCAGCAGTAAATTTGGCACATTTGTTTGGTTGCCACCATAACTCCACCTTACCTATATCATACGTCATTGCTACAAAGCTTTTGCCAGAAGCTAACTTGGCCTCATTATCAGGAAATTATTGTCTTATCCCCTTTTCTTTTCTAAATAGGGGTAAAATGGGTAAAATAACCATACATATGCATGTGAAACGTAATAGTGTGTTAGAAGTAAACAACTGGTTTTCGAAGGCAGATCTAGGACAACAACCGAGCGCTTAAATTTGTTTCTCTCTAATCCAATCTTTGAGTGAGGGATAGTCCTTCTTGAACACCTTCATTGTGCTCACACTGTTCTATTTTCTGTTTTGAACAATAATGCCTGAACTGCACAAACCAGAAAAACTGTGTTCATTACTAAGCTACAGGCTGAATGTTTTTTTTCGTCCACTCTGTCCACTTCAATCCATCTTTTTCTCCTGCTTTCACATTTCCATCTCTGTCCTCCTGTCTCAAGAATGGTTACTTCTTAGTGTGGGGGAGAAGAGAGTGGTAAGCAGGCCTACCATCAAAACACACTTTTTCATACAAACACGAGCCCTTAAGGAGACGCAAATGTTGCCAGACACAAAAAGGGAGGGTAAGCAGTGTGGTAGGACAAAATAACAGGTTCTGAGATACCTGAAACCTTAACTGCAATATGGGGGTGCCAAGTGACGCAGCCACACACCCCCGAAAGCCATCAGTCATAATATTTACCCTGAACTTGTACTCTGTTTAGTGTTCTTTCCCTTCGTTTACTCTCACATGTCCTGCCAACAAAGGTTAGTTGGTGTCTAATTTGAAGGATGGTTCACTGAAATACTCCTTTGAAATGAAAAATTTAAGACACACACAAAGAGGAAGATTCAAAGATAGTTAAGTAGCAGTGATGTATGGTCAGATATCAGATGTTCATGCTCACCAAAGACCAGAGAGAACAAGTCTGCCCCAACAAATACAAGTGAAAATCCGCCTACAGATCTACACCCAATCCAGGCTTAAATCTTTTTCCCCTTCTCTCAACGTTTCCTGGACTTCGTCACGCTTCATTTTGACATGAGCAGCTTTTCCTTCCAACAGATGGTCCACACGTCTTGTGCAGTCCTCGAACTGAGTTTGCTCTCAGATGAGTTCTAGCATAAAAACCATGGGGTGTAAGGTCTTGAGAAAGTTACAGCTCGCCGAAAAGTCACGTCTTTTTATGGATGATAAACAGATTTCTTCAAACAACCATGTCACATCCAAGGAGGAGAAGTCTAAAAGCTGAATATCTCCGTCTTCCCTGTTTGAAAAAAAAACTGCTTCAGAGTAAGCAGAAAATATTTGGGAAGAAATATGAAGACTGGGAGTTCACAAGCTCCCAGCATTTCACCTTTTAGAGCGATGGAATAGTAGAGCAGCATTGATGGTGCAATATCTTATCTGGCAGAAAATCCAGGCCTGGGCTTTCTCCTCCTGATTTCCACCCTCCTTCTCTCCCTCATTTTCTCATCTGCTAAGGATGTACATGTATCTGTGCAGGCGGTGGTTTGGTCTGATTTATGGCGATGTGGATATAAGAATCAAATAGATGGCCTGCATGTGTTCTTTATTTATAGCCTACACAAATGAAAAGTGAGCTCATCCTCTCCCTCTTGGTTTCACCCTTCTTGCTCACTTTCTCTCGCCCTGCTCAACCACCTCTCCATTTCTTACAGTGAAGCATCTGGAAAGAGTTAGGGCCACCAGTCAACCACAAGAAAGGCAAGTGTCTGCCCCATAGGGCCATGATGATTTGGAGAAGACGTTTCAAACAAGGAGCACAGTGGGTGTTCATATGATACAGAAGCACAGAGTGCGCTAAATGCTTGATAGTTAGCCATGACAACATTTTCTGTGAATTGGGTTCAGTTGCAATGTGCCCTTAGTAAGAATTATAAATCTTGCAATTAAATATGACAAGTGTCCATTATTACATGCATTTTTGCTGTAACATAACTGCCTTTTCCAAATACACCAAATAAAAATGATAATCTCCTGGCACCTTTAGGAGGCGGGATGTATTTCTCATGAGGTTTATGTTTCAAGCAGGAAACTTAAGGATTTGAGCAACTTCTGTAAAGACCAGATTGTGATGGCTAGCATTTCCAACTACTGCTCTTGTAGTGTTCCCAGGCAGCATTGGTCACCTACCACTCTGTTCTTCAGAGGGAGGACTGACTACATAAACATGGACAGCCAAAGCTGAATGATGCACATGGAGAATTTGAACTGTCCTGTTTGGTCCAGTTGAGCAGAAGACCTAGGTATCTCAGACTAATGTAAATGTTGAACAATGTGCGCATAAGCATCAGAACTGGACCATGGCCTGGAAGAAAGTGGCCTGGAGGTGTTCAAGTCTTTGACTTTCCCTCCAAATTCCCAAGATCTCAGTTCATTGAAGCTTCTGTGGGTGTTGTTGACACATTGAATATTCAAGAATATTTAATGCTGTCTGAGTTGGTCCACCAAGCACAATCCATGGAGGCCCTACCTCAGGACTTAAAATAAGAAAACATTTAGATAACAAAACATAAAACAAGATTGGATATAATATGATACAACACTACCGGATGGGATAGGATAAAGTACAATGTAATGAGATGGGACTAGGCCCTGATTAAAATTCTGCTGCTGTAGTATTACAATATAAGATAAGAGTGACAGATGTATCACATGGTATATACAACAACCATTAGTGTATAATAAAGTATTAGGCAGATAAGGGTTAATTGTGATGATACCTTGCCTGAAAAGTATGAATAGCAATATGAATAACAAAGGAAGATAATGTTACTTCAACACTGAACCAGACCCATACTTTACTGATACAAGCTTCATGTTCAATAGGTGTACGATACATCCAACAATGGCTCTTTGGGACTTGAAGAATCTGTTGCTAACATCAGATACCATGGCGCAACTTCAGAGGTCGGTTGAGTCCTTGTCTCATCAGGACAAGGCTGTTTCTATCTTAACCTGATAAGAGGGCATGCATATTATTATGTATCATTATGAAGCTTATCTGTTGTATCTTGAATTATCTTTTGGATAATAGAATTTTTTATTAAAAACATATTATTTCCCCAAGGTTTCCCTGAAACCCCTTCTTTTGACATTACTGGAAGAAACTTGTACAACACTTAATAAAACAAACAGTACAACATGCATATTAGATAACAACATGCCCTCTAAAACCCAGTCAACCATAATAATTAATATAATTATAAGGACTTGGAAAGATTTGTTCTGTGCTCATAGTACATAAAACCTGAATGTGTTACATGCAGTTTGAGGATGACTGTTCAAGTAGAACTGTTCTCAAGACACAGGATGATAAAAAAAGAAGGTAGGCTGCAAGATTTCTACTATTCCACTGGGAGTACTTTTTTCCTTTAGAGAGATCCCCACTGCCTGATAAGAGAAACAAAATTACAGTGCAAAATTAATTAAGATCCAGCAGAACGATTACTGGATTAGCCCAGCAATAATTGAAAACTCTGACAGAGACCATCTATCGTGAAGATTGGGTGCATCTTGGTCCTTTGTGTGCAAGAAAACATAACAACAGAGAGTTTTCATTTAAAAATAATCTGTTTGTGTGATAGCGGGGACAGAGTGTGAAAAATACTGAATGAGTTACAACTCATGCAGTCTGTCTGCCAAGACTTTGAACATGGTTCAGAATTCCAGATAACATGTATTTGTATGTTCACACCCTTATCCTCACACATAATCTTGTCCTATACCCCTAACTTTAAAAATAGATATCAATATTTTCAACCTTTTTTTAAGCTCTTTGGGGGTTTGGGGTGTCTCTCCTAGTGGAGCAGGCTAACACTTCAAATGTAACACCTTCAGATTTTCAACCAAGGGAAGGAAGCGGTGTTAGCATAGCCGTGGGGGTTAGCAGGCAGCTTTCTTTTCTCCCAACATGTGCCCCCTTTTCCCTCTTCCCGGCATCCACCATGTGGGATCAGTACCCTATGTGTTACTGAAGGAAAAGACTGCTATTAACAAGAGAGAAGCCCTCCCTGAACATAACAGACACATCAGGTCTGCCCGTCTCTCCAGCCTTCAGGCTGTAGAAGTCCAATAAAGGTAATCCCTGCTCGAAAACACGCACGCTCGAGTGGATGGTTTAGTGTCTTTTGGCAGGCGTGGATGGTGGGCTGACAGGAAGGTATGGATTTGACCGGGATGAGGTCATTGTTTACCTGCAGAGGTTATGATGAAGTGGTGTTGTGCTGCAGGGAAGAACTGTTAGTATTAGGAAGACATTTCTGTATGTGGATCCCCTCGGCAAGCACAGACCATCTCCCTCAGTCTTATCAGTTTCACATTCCATCTTTTACCTTAAGCACGTATGAGGGTTTATGTGTTCGTATGTGTTTGGAAGATAGAGATTATACCAGCCTGTGCTCGCTGTGTGTGTTTGTGTTGGGATGCAGGTAGAGGCCAGATAGTCAGTGCCATCACTCACACCAACAGTAAGTCTTCGACTTTGCTGAGCCTTACTCTCTGAGATAAAGCTTTGGATCCCTTTGGCTCTGCAGTTTGATCAATCTGCAGATTTACAGCCACAACTGCAGCACACTGATGAAGCATAAGAGCAGTAAATTGTGCTCCCCTCATAGAAAACTCTCCTCTCTATCTCTCTCATGTATTGATGTAACACCCTTGAAATCTACCCTTCTAGTTTCTGTGGAATAACTAGCTAGTGGCTGATCTTAATCAGCCGAGACTTGTTCCTCTCTATGTTTCTGTTCGTATTACCATTTTTTACACCAATTTGCTATACATCTAATACTTTCTAGAAATTGCACAATTTCTCATTTACATCCTTAAATGTCAGTGCCGATCCGTCAGGCGCTCCGCGAGACTCTGTCTCGCCCCACGAGGAGTTTTCTCCTGTAACTGAATTTTCTATACACGATGCTCATCACTATTTAAATAACAGAGGTTGTTCATCCCTGATTGACATTCACACCTCGTATAAGTCTCTTCTCAAGTCCTCTTGGTAACTTTTAATGCTCTGCTTTTGGAGTCTTTTCGGCCCTATTCATACATTTTTGACTTTCTTTTCTCACTTTCCTGCCAACAATACAAAGATATTAGATCAATTAAATTCTGGCATTTCTTCAGATATGGATCTGACTAAATAAGAACAGGATCTTTACCCAATTTTGTTATCGGGATGACACCATTGAGATAATTCCCCCGCTGAGTCATCAAACTTACAGACAAAACATTATGCTTTCGTTCAGGTGCTGGTGGGAAATATGGACTCCTTTGGCTCTTTTTAGGTTCTCTGTGACACTGCAGAAAGAGTTCTCATCTGACTTGAGCTGAACATGCCTCCGCCTTGGGCTGATACCTGAGACATGATAAAGTCTCTCACGTATTAAAAGGCACAGAGGTGGTGAAGCAAGCACAAAGCCTGGATCCCATACTCTGGCACTGTGGATCAAGGAGGGGCAGGGGGTAAAAGGATAAAGGGAGGCTTAATGGCAACCTGCCTGACCTCCTGACCCTACTTTGTCCGAGGGAGGGGTCTGGGGTACCTGACTGAGGCTCCATTCAAGAGTAATAAAAGCGCAAAGTTTGGATATCCGACATGTGGTTCGAATTCCTCCCGTTTTTACAAGCACTGTGAAGGCCCTTTTCACAGGTAGACTATACAAAGGATTTCATCTTCTTCTGTGGCACTTTATGTTCCAACTTCTCAGCAAGCTGGGAAATGGTACCTTTCTATTGTTATTGCACATTTTCAACCTTTCTAAGATTCACATTAAGGAATGTTAAATATCCTTATAAATAAGCGTATGACATCCCAGAAAAAAAAAAAACTCTCACCCTTGTGTCTTTTTTTCTTGATTATCTCGCAGCTGTAGCCAGCATTTATGAATTTAATGTACACAGCTACTAATCTCTGGCAGTCAGGGCAGGTGGGGGTCCTGATCATTACTCCTGGTATACAGCTGACATCTGAGGCCTGCAGCAGGATAAGAACACTCTGATCTCCTTCCCACATGCTACACAGTCTTGGAACTTTGCCTCAGTAGCCAGGTTCCCTCTGATGGTGGATCAAACAAACCTTTTTCTTTTCCAGAATGAGTTTACCCTCGATTAATCCCACCACGAAAACCCCTCCTCTTTATGTCAGATATGTTTAAATACAAGCTCTCTTTTCTTACTTGCGAACATCCTGATTCTTAAATCTCCATTGTTTTCATCACCAGTGGCTGTCTGGTCTCAGCAGACATTCCAGTGAAAGGAAAGTGGAGTGAAAGAACAGAGGCTCTTCACTGTCTGTACTTTTCACTCTACAACTACCGCCCTATAGGGGGAGCCATGACCTCACGTTCCTGCTGTTCTACCCTCCCTCTGCTGCAGCTCTTCTACTGCTCTGTTTCAAATTCACTTCCAAAGTAGATCTTAAAAACAACTTCAGGCTCAGGCTTGGTTCCTGCCCCGGGAAAAACTTAAAGAAGAAGAATATACTTTGATGGAGTGCAATGCATCTTCTGCAGTGACATGGCAGGACAGACGGGTAGCAACATACAGCAGGTAGTGATATGTGATTTATGTGCTTTTGTCTCCTCAATGGGCCTTAGTGGCAGAGTAATGGGTGTCTCTGTCAGTCAGTGTGACTGCTGCTCTATGGAAACAAAAATATGTGGCATTTCACTGTTGGTGGATACAAAGCAAGCAAAAGCAATGTCTCTAGAGCATTTCACCCAAAAAACAAACCAAAGTTGTGCAAAGCAGCGGGGTCACACTCACACATTAGATCTCCATGAATTATTTAGAGCCTTGGTATATAAATTCAGGAGTTGAATTTCTATCAACAAAAAAAAAAAAAAAAGGGGGGGGGGGCATATTGGAATGCGTAATGTAGAATATGTTTCCCTTTTTTTTTCTAGAGTTGAACATTTTAGTGTGCATCTCATTCACATGAGATGAATTCATTTTGTTATCTTTTATTAGGAAAAAAGGTCTCAGAAGATCATGCAGCAGATGTAAGATTATTTATTTGCAATGCAGCTTGCAAATTGGTTCAGAATTCGAGCATAGAACAATGTATAAGTTGCATGTAGAAGAGCATAAGCCATAGAGGATACACCATTCCTCTGACCCTGTTTGAGCCGCAGGGCAAATACATTAGCCATGTGCTCTGAATAAACAACATAAAGAAGAGGATGTTCAATGGGACTCTGTTACACAGAGATAAGTGTGGCTTTAAAACAAAGGGATCAAATGTGCAGAGAAAAAAAACAAACAAACAGGAGGATTTTGATTTTTTTTTTTTTTTGGCCTGACCCAGAGATTATACATGACCGTGGAGCGATGTGCTTCATGGCCCGGATGACACATGGCTATTGGCAGGATGTTGGTTGTTGTTTGCAGACCGTCATGCAAGAGGAACTGTTTGGCCTGAGGCAAGGTTCACATCTGCATGTCTTTGATGCTGTGCTTCTGTTCATTCACATGTTGGGTCTGGGGTCAGCTGTGTGAGGAGGTGGAATCAAAAAGCATTAGCCTTAACTGGACAATTATCTCTCAGTGCAGTCTACCTAACACAGGAACACACTCTGTGCACGGCGACAAATAAGTCACAATGACATATTTTTCCTTTTTGAAATAATCACAACTAAATATATATATTGTTGAATTTAATTACTTTTCCTTCATGTGGGTAAATATAGTTGAATATGTAGATTAGCTCATACGCTAAAAGTTTATCAGAAATAAAACATCATAAGTATTTAAACAGTACATCTAACCTGCAGGCGAGTATAAACTGATGGATTTTATTTCATCACATTTTTTTCATTTTTTTATAATGGTGTTTTATTTAATAATGCAACAATCAAATGGAGTCTGATACCACTGACTCATATAACTATACTTTCATATCGTTGTTGCTCTTTAAATTGGACACTCAGTGCTTTAATACACTCATCCCTACACAAGCATGTCTACGCTGGATGAGTCTGCAAAACCCTGGATTATATTAAGCCATGTTTTTTAACTCAGTGCTGAGAGTTTAGCCTTTTTAAATGTTGGATTTCTACAACATCTGCTCAGTGTAACCACAGCAGGGCTGAAGAAAGAACAAAGTAATGCCACATGAAGCATTAAAGTCTGGAGGTGGGGAAGCCACCAGGTTTGGGTGTTATAAATCAAAGGCTGTGTTTTATTTAATTTTATTTATTTATTTATTTATTTATTTATTTATTTATTTATTTATTTATTTATTTATGTAAAGAAACAGGCTATACATTCAGGTCTTAGTGAAGAAAGTTAGTTTGTCACATACTGTTTAAAACCCCTATCACCTGAATATTTTTTAATCTTTTATTGTCTGTCTCCTATCTCAGAATCAGCTGTATGGTATAGACAGGGTGCAGCCAGGCTTATTGACTTAGGTGGCCAAAGTGGGCCAGCGATGGCATAAAGTGTGTTAACACATGTATCTTTTCAGTTCAGTGAGGACTATGTGTTTTCTGTTGACTGTAGTGACAACTTTGTCTAGCTGGTAGTGTTTTCCAGTAAGAAGACACTGTTTTCATCCACTGTTGTAAAGAGGTGATGTATTTATTTATGGTTTTGTAGTGTTATTGTTTGAAATGTGACAACAAGCAAACTTTGTAAACTCAGTTGTGCCATAGCTCAGTGTACAGAATGTGAGCAGACTATCTGCTCAGTGTTTGTAGCATGTCATGTAAGGGAACCCTGGGATACATCCTACCAGTGCACGTCTACCAACTACAACCTTACCAATCACAGCAAACGTAACCTCGCCTCAGATACTGAGACATTGCATTCATAAATAACCAATTTTGGCGCTGATCTCATTTTGAATCCTGGCTTATGAACAGCCAATCAGCAAAGGTCACTTTTAAGTCCCCACAGTACCTCTAGCTTTGAACAGGAAAGATTCCAAATGTATATTTTATCTATGTATATTTTCTTAGTGTGAACCATCTAAAAACTGTTCAAACTTGTCTGTATGTATCCAAACAAATGTACAAAACCAGTGCCAGGGATAAAGAGGGAGCTTTGTTCAAAAAACTGTCAGCATGCCCCTCAGCTCAAACTGGACTTGCAGAAAGCAAGAAAGGACTCTGTGACACATCTGCTCACATCTAATCCACGACAACTGGGTTTAACATCTTTACCCTGTGCTGACTGCAGAGCATGAACTACATTCCACATGCGCATTCATTATTTTCTGACTATGCACCATCACGAGCGCTACATATAAAAACATGAATATAACCGTACTCATATTCCAGATCAAACAAACATACATGCCTTTGTGCATTCTGAAGCATCTCCACTCAGCATGCCTTTATTTGACCAGACAGATATTGATGATTTGTCTGAAGCTATTATGTAAAAATAATAATCTGATGATCCCCATTGTCTAATTGCCACAGCTGGGTGTGTGTATGTCTCTACGAATAGAGCGAGTGGGTCCTTGCTCATTACTCTGGCAGAGCGGGCTGCTTCTTATCTAGTATCTGGCCCATTTTAAATGCTAGCCTATTTTTAAATGTGTTTCCTACACAGGGTCTTGTTAGCAGCAAAGAGCATAATCTCTCTCCAGACTTCCATACACGCTTTCTAACTACCCAGGTCTCTTTCTCTGATATCATGTATGGCTTTCTCTTTCTCTGTAGTTGCCTCAGATAATTAACAGATGGCAGACAGTGTGTTGCGTTTTTTCAGATGTGCATAAGGGGGTTAATGCAATTCAAAGAAATGCGGTTACAGAACAGAAATGAATGGTGAAAATGTTCACATTTTTAATTCAAGAATTTTTGTGATGTTGGTGTAGCAGAGGAACTGGTGCCACTACACGACTTCAATTTTAACACCTGAACAAAATAAGCAGAACACCATTGACTTAGTAAAATCACTTCACTTAATGCAGAGCGGTTAAAAAGTTAATTTGCTGTTTTTAAGATTTCTGGAGAGATTTTTTTTGGAGTGAATCTTTAGGGCTTGTTTCTTGAATCGCTTCAAGGATTTCCACATTGTCCATCTCTCTTGCTTCTTGACTCTGCCTCTTGCCCCCCCCCCCCCCCCCCAATGTCCTCTCTTTCTTTTGTCTGTTTTCCATGTGTTTTCCTTTACCCTTGGAGTCTCAGAATGATAAGCTCTCTCTCTGCTCGGCCCCTTCTGCCCGTCTTTTTCTCCCTCTCATGGTGCAGGGGAAACTTGGCGGACACCCAACTCACAGGCAATGTGTTGTAATTGGTTTTTGACAGTGGTAAAGAACAAAAATCCTCTTTGAAAAATAAATTGAGTCTTCTTGCCTGTGTTTATCACTGGATCTGCATATACAGTAACTCCTCCTCATGCTCATGTGATGGCTCTGAACCCATTTGCATTTTACTGTATTGCTTCTGAGTGCCAGCCCAAAATCTGTGCACAGTGTTTTGCTTTATGTCTCAAGTGCTCCCACACCTCACTTGCACATCTCTGCATTTGCATGTCTGACAATTGGCTTCAGGAATCCGCTGTGAAGGGCAGTCTCTTTGTCTTTGGAGGGAACTCATTAAGTGTGCAGGCGTTTGCCCCATCCTCTTTAGTGCTTACTCCGTCAACACCATTTGTGCATTTCATTTTTCACGCCTGCTCTTTCACTCCCCTCCCTCTGCATCACCCCCACCCCACCCATCAACCCCAGCACACCTCCTGCAACTCCCCACCCCGAAAACCTCTCCGCCCACTTACCCCCTCGTTCCCCCTCAGCTCGTCTTGGACCAGTGCAAATCTAGAGCGTTCTGCTGCAAGGGTTGATATTTCTGAAGCCAAGTAACACATACATTCATGTTTCAAGTACCCATGACTGTGACGGACATGTATATAATGTTATCAGACTCTGTCAGACATGCCAGCTCTCTGCTGTTGTTCATTTCAAAGCTATTTCATCTGTCACTTCTGTGTGTCGTGGAAACCTGCGGTGGCTTTTCCCCTTACCATGACTCTTTTTCTGCAGGTGTTGACATACTACTGCACGTGAATATGAAACACCTTTATATTCACATTTCAGGTATTTAACTGATGTGCTTATCCAGAGTGACTCTCAAAGAAATAGCAGCATGGGAGGCTGTCAGTGTCATGTGGTAAGGAGCGAGTCTCAGGGACTGAATCTTTGACATTTTTGATGTTGGATTTCTTACAACGGCATGGGGAATGTATCATAGTAGAGAATATATCAAGTATGCATTTATGTATTAAGTGTAGTGAGACGTAACTGATGAAGCAATACAGCTTTTTCATTGTTAAAGTCTACAAGTTCATCTTTCTACACCCATGGGAGGGTAGAAATCTGTCTTTATCTGATAATGAGCTCCCTCAGACTTGCCCCGTTCCCTCTTTTTGCTCCAGTTGAAGAATTCTCTTATTCTTTGAGTTTATAACCAATCGCTGCCTCATGAACCCCGTTCCCACATCACACTCTTCCTTCCATCCTCTGAGACAGCGTCTTACTCTGAAAGGGGGTAACATTTCAATTGAGCAGTGTTAATGTCTCAACCTGTTACTATTCTTTTGCAGATTGGAATGAAACTCTCCAGTGCATGGAAATCACCAGAGAGCAAACTAAAATACGCTTTATTGTGAGTAAGGATTCCTTTCACTTCAAAAATGATCAGATAACTGCTGTTTAGGGATTAGAATTTTTCCTTAAAGTACTAATTTCTCACTTACAGATTTTTAGCGAGTACTTAAAAATGAAAAAGAGTCTGTCAGAGACACCAACCTCAGCGTTATCTATGGCCTTAATAACTTCTTGTTAAAGTGCCGGTGATCATTTTGTCTGTGTTGATTTTGGCACCCCTTGTGGACAGTGGACACCTTTTAAAGAAATTTTTGTACACATTTAAAAATCTTCCTCGCTCTTTTTTTAACTCTGAAATTTATCTCTGAAGAAACTCTTAGCTGTGGCAGCTGTGAAAAAAAAGGGTTCATTTTATCACTTCTTACTCCCTGCAAGTGGTTTCAGGCATTAAAAAACACCATGTAGAAAAAGTCTCTCTCTTCGTGATGATGGTCTTGTTTGCTTTTTTACTTCATAAGTAAACTTTTTAAATTAAATCAGTTTCATAACCAGCTAAAAACTTTCTGCATAGGCTTTAAGTTAAAAAAACTTGTGTCCTGCAAAACCCATCATCCAGCCTCTTGTTTTCTTTTAAACTTCCCTCCTTCTCATTCATTCATTCATTCATTCTTCTATACCACTTATCCTGTTCAGGGTTGTGGGTGGCTGGACCCTATCCCTGCTGTCTTAGGCTCTGTTTATATGACAATGTTTCACAGTGTTTCACAGTGTTTCACTGGAAAACGCAAAAAACAGAGAAAAAAAAAAAACGTGTTTACAGGAAAATGCTGAGGGACTGAAAATGCTGCCATATGCAGGCCTGTAGTTGGCGATATACCTGTAGAGTCTTTTGGTAGCCGTCCGTCGAAGAAGAGGTGGGCTGATCATCTGGTGTATATATTGATTGCGTCTGATCTGAAAGCAGAAGTTGTGCAACAGATGCATATTTAGTTGAAAGGCAGTCAGCAGATTCAGCAGCACAAGCACAACGCAGTTTTCCACCATTGAACCATTGTTGTTGTCCGGTTTGCGCAATTAAAAGTTCCCACAATGAAAGTGTAATGCGTGCGCACGTGCAAAGCAGAGTGTGATGTCAGTGTTTCCAAGGATAGCTTCCTTTGTCCATTAACACAGAAAAAGACTATAGTTTTAAAATATAACTGGACAAAGTTTTATTTCGTCAATAAATTGATTATAATAGCTATGAAGTGACTTGCTAGACATTAAAAGCATCTAGGTAATTTAGTAAAAATCAAATATTAAAGCTCCTGTGAGAGACTTTCTGTTTGTGTTGATTTTGACACCTTTTGTAGACAAGCGTAAAACTCAACTGAACTTTTTGTTTTTTGGTGCATAGGAGCTCTTTTCTGACCAAAATCACCTGCTCTTTTTTGTATTTTTTGTATTTAGAATATTTGCAGAAAAGGTACGAAGAGGCTTCACACTTACCATCTGATCTTACACCTACCCCCTCTCAATGGTTAAATGCATTTAAAATACCAATATGGTAAATGTCACTCTTTTCACTAACAGTGTAGTTTTATTAGACATAAACAGGTATCACTTTTAGTGTAATTTTATTTTATGACCTATCAAAAACTTTTCATATGTGCTTTAAATTAAATATGTAAATATAAGTATATGAAAAATACAGAAATAAATACATAGGGACAACCTTTGATGTAACATTTCATGGTTTCTAACTCAGACCTCACCAACTAAATGTAGATTTTATTACACAACACATTTACTACAACACAAAAGTGCCTCAAATTAAACACCTACAAGTTTCACATGCTCACAGAAACACTTCCTAATCTACCTCTTAACACTATTACAGTGTTCCTGCTTCAGGTTTGAGGGCGAAACATTGTGTGTCACTGTGTTGGTAGAGGTCCAAAGCCGCTCTTCAAAATTAAACTGTGGAAAAGCCCCACTGTCAACATTGGCTTAGCAAGTGCCACTGGCAAATAGGGTCGGATGTGCAAAAGTCACCTTGACAGTTTCCACAACAGTGCTGTCATTGGTAGACAGTGGTGTCATCCAAATAGATGGTGGGTGTTAAGCGTGCTAAAGGACATTGCGCACGGTCCAGAGGAGACACTGCAAATGTTGAAACAGAGCAAGCAAAACAAAGAAAACATAGTGCTTTACCTGTTTCTGCAAGCACTACGCATAATATCATCTTTTTATGCACTGTGTGGCTGTGTATGCATGAAATCATGCGTTTGTGAATTTTTTTTTTTATTTCCTCTTCAAGGGCATTATGTATTCAGAAGTAGGTTACCTCTACAAGAATAAATTGAACAATATTGGTTTTCACCCAAACCACTTAAGTCACCTCCTCTCCACCCGACTCGATACGCACCGTTTCTCCTCTCAATAGGGGATTAGTGATTTACCTACATCATAACAATACTTTGCACATGTTGAGCTGACAGATTTAGCATCTCTCACAAACGGGATTTTTCATCGTAATATGCACTTCATTCTTCCTTGTAAAAAGTTCCCTGTCATATTAAGCGGGGCTGAACAGACATAACAAACTGTGACAGCATCTGTGATGAATGATCCTGCAGTCAAAACCTGAAATTTCACTGTTTACAATCCCCTCAGAGGCAGTTTTGCTACATAAATCATAATCTGTGTGCATGCGTCGAGAGAATCAGAAAGCTTTAAAGAGAGGGAGAGACCCTGCATGTATTGACTCTGTCATGTCACAGCAGCTGGATAATCTGACAACATATCCTGAATTATAAAGCTGTGATGTTTTTGAAAGATTCATATTTTCTAACCCGCAGCAATTCAAGTTTGACCATGTCTGCGGAAACAGCTCGACCACAATCCCAAAAACAATTGACACTAAGACACAAACACAATTGACTCTAGAAGTCTGAAACTAAATTGTTTGGACAAAAATGGTGAACCAAGGATATTAAAGTGGGTGATAACAGTTTCCTAGCACTCACTGCAGCTATATCATGTGAATATAAAAATACAGTGACCCTCATCTTCAGGTGTGGTTCATTACGGGCCTGTCAAAGTCTCGTCTTTAACCTACAAATGTTCCCCATGCTCACTCTGTAATAGCATTGAGTTCCCTGAGAGTCCTATTGGGCTTGTGTTTGGCAGGGGGGGCTATTGATTTCATTAAGAAGACGTGTGGAGCACATTACAGAATGATGACTGCTTCATGGGAGGTCAACAAGAAATCAATATGAAATTATATTACAGCGTCGACCGGCTGGGGTAAGGCCAGCTACCATGCACCACTGCCAATACTCAACTGGAAAGCGAGGGAAGGATTTTTTTCCTGCAGGAATTTCGTGTGGGAGGGAAACATACTAACATACAAGGCTGTGGTTAATCCTCAGTTCTTTTGTTACCTCCAGTATGAGATGGACTGTGTTGAACTGGACTCTCACAATAAAGAACTTCATTCCTATTGAGACTCTTTCTCTGTACTTTACCTGCTGGCTAAATTATGAATAAAAGGATTTCAGATGTTTCAAAATAAAATGTAATGGTAAAGAGGTAAAATATGTTGATTTTGCTCCATAAAGGGACACTGGTCATTGAATATCATCCAAAAAGACCATACCAACACCGAAGCTCAAAAAACATTATATAATGCCTATGTTTCTCCTAAATAATATATTTTTATTTATTTATGGATAAATGAAGGTTGGCGACTCCTAGATATTTTTTTTCACCTCAAATTCACTTAAAGATGGCATATTATGCCTTCCCCTTTTTGAGCATGGATATAAAGTGACAATTCTGTATGTCCACACAAAATTTGTATAGATTTTCAAACTGCTACGTATTCATATTTGTAGAATTCCCTGAATTTTAACGAGACTTGCTAAAACAATGAGGTCACCACATTAGACTCTCCTTACAGATTTATGACATATAGGAGGGGCAAGTAGGGGCCTCAGACACCGAGGTCTCTGCCTCCAGATGGCTGGCCAGTCAAATGGGAGGTGGTTTGTGGAGCAGGGAGCCTTAAAGAGACAGCAGCTAAAATGAAGCATTTCAGTCAGAGGCTTAAATTATGGGTTTATAAGACACCAGTGTGAGAATTTTTTTGTAAGCTATAAATGTTGTAAAGCTGTTGAGAGGGTACTTAAGTGTTAGCATAACTCTTGAAAAACACAATACCCCTCTTAAAATGTGGCTAGAGTTTTGAGTTAATGAGTCCAGGGAGGCTGAGAACATTGTATTTGACAAATTGTTGCAGTTTGTTATAGTTGAAGTAAATCCTTTGCTTTTGCTCCAGAATGGTGGAAATGGTTGCTTGTGAACCAAATATTCAAAAATGCATAAAGCAAGTCTTCTAGAGGAAAGACCACACCAAAATGATATAAAACAGGCAGAGACCAATATCATTTTTAAATCAACAACAAATCGACCCTTGTGGCTCTAGCTATTGCTGTTAACAGCACTTTTTAAAATGGAAAGGAAGGAAAAAAGGAAGAAAGTGGTATTTCTGTGCTGTTGCCGTGCATAAAAGGGAAGGACTAACTCAAGGGCTTCTTGTTTGTGCTGGAATGTGGCTGACAATAGGCGGCAAATTAAAAGACACTTGAGATAAATTCGAAATTCAACAAATTAAGCAGGAATAAAAGCAATGTAACCAAATAACAACCCCTTTACTCAATTCCCAGTCAGGGTATGAATACAGCACAGTGTTGGAGACAAAGACAGATCGAAAATATATTCAAATCCTGCTTCCCATCCCCCCTGCTTGATACTGCTGTTCCCTCATGTGGAGTAAGGGGAAACCCTAATCATTAATATAATAAGCACACAATACTGATGGTACTGATAAAACGACATTTGAAATAGGATGTTTGACCTCTTTAACTTGTCTTGCTCCAGGTCTGAAAACATGTTCCTATACTAATGGAGTTCATATTCACAGTTTTCACTCTGTGGGGGGGTTTCTTCTACTGCTGCTGTGTGCTATATCATTAAACACTACTCTATAATTTATTGATGCCCTACATTCCATACACTGCTACTTTACAATGCATAGATTTTGTTGTGGTGTACTACCAAACTATTCAACTGAATGAATAATAGAAGAGTGTTTGGCTTGATCAGACAGTGACGGAGAACCAACAACACAATGAAAGAGCTGATTATTGCGGAGGGAGATCAGACTGATGCCAAAGCACAGTGTTTTCCAGAGGGACATGAAGCAGCCTGCTGCCTCCATATAAAGAATACTGTGTTTTATTTTCCTTTTTTTATTTTTGGTGTAACATTTTGGCAGTGTTGGAGGATGTATAAAAAAAGTAACTGTGGGATAGATCCAGCCAACCAGTGTTACACTCAGAATACCACACAAAAAGTGCAATCTTACACAAAAAAAAGCCTATAGTAGTCAGGGAAAGAAAACGACTCATCAGGTTAATGCCACAGACCAGTATGCATGGAGTCTCTGCAACCCCAGGCTGGCAAACCCGAAACAAGTTTATGCAAATGAACGTGCCGAGTAAGGGCTAATGAGATTTATCAAAGCTGATGCTGTAACTGTGGGAGGCATGGTTTAGTTGGCTTCTGAGGAACCAAAATAATGTCAGGGAAAGCATGCCCCTGGCTGTTGATTTATACCTGCTTATCAGAAAAGTGAGATCTACTAACATCGAGCTGCGGAGAAAGACCTTGATGAAGGGTGATTAATTACTCTGTAAATTAATACTGAATTAATTACATTCTCAACCAGACATCAGTAAAGCCTCGGAAAGACAAGTTCTCATTGGAGCGGTTTGAGTTGTGTTTCTTTCTGAGTATTTGAAGCTAATCATATCATGTAGTGTGTATTATAGGTAAATTTAAGGCTTAGGAATTACCTTTCCTTTCTAACTGAGCCAAGCCTTTGTTTTCACATAGATCTCTCCTGATGGGAATTCTGGGTAAAAGTAACAACATGCTAGAGTACTTGGTAGGGGGTGGGAATGGGAGAGTTTGGGGGTTTAAGCCATTTCGCCAATGAAGCCATGAAGTCTCAGTTAGGGGGGAAAAGAGCAGACTGAATGACAAGTTAATTGGCGAAATCTGTGGACCTCAGGGTCTGGTCCTGATGTGGAGGCCAGACGGGGTGGGATGGTATGTCGGCTAATCCGCCTTTGTCCTCTCCCCCCAGTGAGGGACCGGCTCCTTGGAGAGGTAGGACCTGTTCAAGTGAGTACCTCAACAATCTGATTGTTCCAGCTCCAGTCTCAGTCTCACAGAGGCTGAATTAAGTTTTACTTTGGCTAAATGGCTATTGGCTTGAACTATTTGCGTTATTGACATTAAAGACAGATCTTCTCATGGCAAGCTTCAAAACAATTGGCTGTTATTTGAAATGGCATCTTGATTTGTGGCCATTAACAGGATTTAACTCAAACAAATCTGTCTTAGTGTAAAGCAAAAACATCTCATTAGTTATTTATTGAATGATGCTGGCAGCGTGTACAGGTTTTAAAATGTGCCAGCTGAGAAATGGACTAAGTCAATGCCCTTGGACTCTGAGATTTATTGGTATATACCCTAAGTACTCGTATACAAGTGATATAGGTCCAATTACATAATCTCTTATATGTCCAGTAATACTGAATTATAATTCTATTTTTATAGCAAAGTCTTTGAGACTCTTTTGCTGTGTTACTGGATGCTAAAAACAAAAGGTAGGATAGCACAGCTTAGACTTACTTAGCTTTTCAAAGTAAAGTGATAATGCTTTTTTCAGTGTTGTTTTTTTAAAAGTGATGAAATGCAGATCTTTTATCCTACAGATATTTTACATTAAAACCCTGCATTTCAAATTAAGCCCACTAGTCACTCTCTGTGTACAGCAGAAAGAAAAACACATAACTCGTAACTGCTTTTCTCATTTTTTCTATGAAGTTAAACATGTTGCTCTCCTTTATACCTCAACACTGAGATTTTCCTCTAATTTATGACTAAAACATAGAAAACAAGGTATCACGCTAAGCGACACTTTTCTCAGAAACCAAATATGCCCTTATTTGATTTTTCATAATGGGTGCTGATGGTTAATAGATGAGGTAGATATTACCCTGGTGTTGCTCATAAATTATTAACACCAATTCAACTGGGTGACTTTGTTTGGTTTCAGTCAAAAAAAAAGACCTGCATTGTGTAGTTATTGGATCATGGCAGTTTGCATCGGGTGGTAGGATTATAAGGGTTCCACGAACACTTCATGGGAGGAGCTTTAGTACTAAGCCCAAAAGGGAAAGGTTTTCAGTGTTCTCATTTCACTGCAATTCAAAATGTTTTCCAAAAGTTACTCTATAATGGTGTTACAACCCTCTCTGTATCTATTTATCAACTTTTTTTTCCGTTCAAAGGTTCATTTTGGACCAGTAAAATCACAGGGTTAACTGAAGAGACCAAAAATAAGTTTTAACAGTAGATTTGAAAAATGAAGTTGTGCTGTCTAAGCCAACATGTTTTATGTCTTAACAGCATTATGGTTAGAAATCAAAACTGCCTATAAATGTTTTCTGTATCCCTGAACTTAACCAACATCAAAGAAATAAAAAGAGTGTTTCAAACAATCCATTGGTAAATACAAAAGATTATATTTTGTGCAGAGACCTCACAGCACACAGGCCTCAGTCTAGTGTACAAAATAAAAAAGAGAAAATGGAAAATAAAACCAGCTAGTCATTCATCACAATTTAGTTACTTAGCCTTATATTCCACACCTGGGTGCCCAGCTTGCCATTAATGTCAGCTGCTCACCAATTCAAGTAAGGGAGACACTCCTGAAAATACAGTCTGACACATCAGCTCCTCGCTTTGGAGATAAAAGATTCATATTTCAGTTAGAGGCGCTATCTTTTTAGGGTGAAGTCTCCTGTATGTCCATTTAGGCTAACTGTAGTTAAAAGTGACCTGAATCTTTTTTTTTTTTTTTTTTGCTCAAATGTGACTCATATCTACTTTGTTTTTGACAATGTGAACACCACAAGTCAAAATGAATCTGACATTTTTGAGTCAGATTCAGTCCACTTTCAAATTTGGTACTGTTATGACTAACCAGCTATGGATAAACAAAAAGTCTGGTTATAACAAGCGGCATGCACAGAAGTACTACAGAGCTTTATTTTCAGAAAGATTTCATGCATTAGAGTTCTGCTTTTTATGAGCAGACAGTTACTTATCTGCAATTTAAAACGGGCACAGACAAACCTCCTGCAAAGGATTAAAGCCACATCCCCACAATGAAAAGGTGTCTTTTCTTCTTTGCCACCTAAATTAAAATGAATTGCAATCAGTCTACAGTATAAAATCTGATATATTACAAGATTATATCTAAATCATACCAAGAGCGACATTATATTACATTTATAATTAATCTGGTTTTAATTGCACTTTCTAGCAGTAAGTAATAAAGAGAAGCTTTGGGACGCCATTAAAATGGCTTATCCTCATGCTAGCTTGCAGAACATGTATTGTTCATTAAGGTGTCTGATACTGTTATTTAAAATGGCATATTTTAAAGGGGTGGCTTCTTAAGACATTTTACATTAACAATTCATGAACATTTTGCTGTCATAAAGATGAGCCATATAAGTAAAAGGTTGAGTAAGACATGCTCAAATCCAAATTGGTATGCATCATCACCAGTGTGTTAAAATGGAAACAAAAAAGTCACAGAGTTAACTCTATGGCTGTTTTATAAATTGTATCAAATGTCGTCATTGAACATTTCTTTGGTGCAAACCTATTTACAGAACAATCACACACAAAAGACATTGCACTGATAGCAATTTTAATGACTTGAACTAGTCTCAGAAAAATATTATAATCTTTATGTCCAAATTAAATCTGTTCTCTCTGAACCTGATGAGGATACATCCAGCAAGCAAACAGGCCGAGGTCTGCTAATTGAGCAACATCAAGGAGATCTGCATTCGAGGAAAGCCACAGGGCCAGCCTTATATTAATCTCATATTTATATTCATGCCATGCCCCTGAGGGCATGTCTATGCAGAATTCCACTGCAGGGGGTAGAGAGGGGCAGGATCCCTGCCTCTGAGTCAACATCTCAAAGAGTAAGTGTTAAAACCACTCAAAGAGCGAGTGTTAAAATTGTAAACATGTATACATGCCAGAGGGAGTAATGGATGTTCATGCTAATGGAGTTCAATAAGACAAGTGAAGACTGTTGATTGTTCTTAAGGAATATTTCACTCAAAGATAGCTGTTTCAAACGGGCTGAACTGAGATATACACTAGTTCAACCAAGTTGTTTATATACACATAAACTGTATATTTATACATACATACTTATGTAAATGTGAAAGCAGAATGATGAAACTACATAAATAGCCAAGTGTAACCAAATGAAATTATGAGTAAAAACCAATCTAAGCAGATATTTCACACTACATCTCATCCCATCATTTCTTGCTGCTTAAGAATAAAAACATGCACAGAACATCACTTTGAAAATTTAGTAGATTAATAACGGGGATGGGAGCTTTTTTCATCCATGTAAGGGGTTTCATTTTTAATCCCACAGTTTTAACACATTTAGACCGCAAAATACCTTGTCTGACCCACCAAGAAAACTTAACAGGACTACAAGGATTTGAGAACATGTTGTGTTGCACATTTTCTTGACTCCTCTGAGAATTTGCACGCACCTGTTAGATTGGGAAACATTGCAGCTTCCTACCTACTTTGCAGATAGGTTTGACTTGTTATATTTTCCATAATGCAAATGCACCCACACTAAGATGAACCCTAAATATACACAATAAATATCACAATGTTTACAAATTGATCTAAGAACTCAAAATGTAAATTTGAATTCTGTCTTTAGCTCCGTCTGTCTCCTGTTCACTGTGGTTCCTGCCAACAAACACACATCCAAAAACAGAAAACAACATAAAACACATTCTCCTCAGAGCTGATGTAGTGTACTGTTAACTCAGTCTCTGTTCTGCTGTTGAGCAGAAATAAACAAGCCTCACCACGCCTCCTCACTCCGTGAATTTCAAGGCCACGTTTTAATTGAAAAGCTCGAGTGGGCTATTACATTTTGTGTGGGAGGCAGGGAAGAATAATTTCAATTCACGTACTCCGTTCAAAGTGATGACTCAGACACCTTGACTAATGGTATTTATCTGCCAGTCAGGAGAGAAACAGCATTATTAGTAAATCATTCTGACTTCTTTATGTTTGTAATGATTTGTCCATTAACTCCTAGGCACTGGTGTGTTTGAATTAGTCCTTGACGATGGTACAACCAGACTTTACCTGCTGTAGTATGCTGACTATGATCTTGCAGCCAACTTTTCTGAGATAATTTGCTGGACTGGAGCAAGCACAGAGAGAATATACAAGAACAGTACAGCTGTATAGCTATCATCGAGTGCATGAATTAACACTTATTATCATATTTGCCCCAGTCATTGACATAAATAATAAACTGTCTCCAGTGCATGCTTTGATCCTATACTTTAAAAGGTCAGAGCAGTTGTGATAATGGGGAAATAGCTTGGAGATAACTCTGTTATAGAAAGTGATTTATGTGTGGCACAGAGACAAAGAGAACAGAGTAAGTGGTAGAGAGCTGGCGTTTCATCAGTGTCGGACAAGTGTTGACATGTCATGGAGCTGAAAGGACCGCTGGTGCTTTGCTATTTCCAGCCTCTGGTTGAGATAAAATGAACACGGGAGTCTCTTCAACATATCTGACAGATAGACCATCTGGAGTCTTCCCACACTGATTCTACACTCTCACATGATAATCACTTGGTTGGTGTATATGAATGAATAATGTGGGGAAAAAATAAGCTCCAAAACTTTTCAGCAGTTCAAATATTTGGCACTGTTATAGAATAAGATAAAGTTTTAGAGTATAAATGAAACTGATTTCAAGTAAAATAGTAAGTGGTTCAGTTCCTCAGATGACTTTTCTATAGTCACTTCTGGAGGGATCACTTTTCTCTCTGACCTTAAAACACACGTGTAAATTGGCAGATTCAATCATTACACTGTTCTCCAGCCTCCCAAACTTTAAACACTATCTGTTTTATTGAACTATAAAAGATTTTCTGCACACAGATAAGCCTCTGCATAGTGTTCCCTGTTAACCCCTCGAGGCTAACTGTGCCGTAGGTACAGCTTGGAAGATGGATTAAACAGCAATCGTTGAGGCAGAGGGCTCAGGGGCCTGTGGTTATGTATTCACCAGACACCCATCTTTTTAAGGTGGAGGGCAATAGCAGGTTTTATCCATGGCTCTCTCTGTGTGGCCCTACTGGCTCTGTGCTATCAGCCCCTCAGAAAACCACAGAAGGTTGCAGTTTTATTCCACTCAAATTGTCTTTTCATATTTTATATGTGTGACCAAGATATATGATTTAGGCTTTACACGTAGAGACAGTACAATTCCTGCCCACACTGGAGGGAGAACAGGGCTGTACATTGACTCTGAAAACCTGGCAGGGGCCTCCTTGTTACTCACTGAAAAATATCTGCCTTGTGGAAAGAGTGAAAAGAACTCAGGACGACTGTAAAGTCAGGTAAATTAGATCCACTTTTTAAATGGTTCTTTTCATCCAAAAAGTTGCATCTACTAGTGTGAACAATATAAAAATGCAGAGAGAGAGAGAGAGTTTGTATTGTTCGGTGGTATTTTATCTAGAAGATGCAGCCATAACAACTGCAGCTTTTCATGAATATGCCCTATCAGGACTGGCTGTTTAAATTTTTCCTATTTATTCAGTGTTGCAAGCATAAGAAGCTACCTGAAGTTTGTTGTGCATCAGCTTGAGGACACTATCAGCACACACTGTTTGTTTGTTTGTGCGTGTGTGTGTGTGTGTGTGTGTGTGGGGGGGGGGGGGGGGGGGGGTAATAATGCATTATGTTTGAAGAGGTTAAACTTGAGCTTAACAACTGATAGTGAGCGAGACTGCTAACTTCCCATGGCAACATATGGTACTATTAGGTTAAGTTAGGTTAAGTTAGGTTAGGTTAGGTTAGGTTAGGTTAGGTAAAGTTTATTTTGAATATTTGAATGATCAAACAAAAAGTAAACGACAAAAAACAAACGAAAGGAATAAGTGGCAACAACAACAAAATTACAATTAATAAAAAATTATCAATGATCAAAAAGGAGTGGGAAGAAATCAAGACTTATAAAATCCCACCCCTAATAATCAAACTTGCTTCCTGCAAATACTATTGTAAATAATATTATTAATTGATACTGAAATAAGATAATCTTGTTAGCAATACCAATATAATATTTTACTAGTTTTTATTACTATTTTTATAATAATAATAATAATAATAATAATAATAATAATAATAATAATAATAATAACAATAATAATAACAAAAATAAAAACAGTAACAACAATATCAATTAACAAGATGAGTCGTTATACAGTTGAGATAACGCAGCAGAGAAAAGAAAAAGAACGCAATAAAAACATAGTCAGAAAAGGACAAACAAGGCAAACTTCAGAGGTACTATAGAGCTACACATCTGCACAGGAACTGTACATTGCACTAAACTGAATGTGACAGGAGTTATCACACATACAGACAGTTTAAAACATTTTTTCCCCTGTTAAAAGCCCTCTAAACTTACAGTCAACTTACATTATGGGTTTTAAAATAAGTTTAATGAAATATGATAAAAGAAAGAAAGAATCAAAAGAGCCACCAAGCAGTAAATCTTCAAGACTCAGCAGGGAGAACTGAAGATCTTAAAAGCAGCCAAAAGTGTTAATCCCAAAAGAGAAGTAAAATAATACTCCTTTAGCAGCACATCTTTTGACTTCTGTAAGATATCACATCCTGTTAATAATGTGTCAAAAGAACTGTTATTTTCTATCTTTAACAGTTAAAAAAAAAGCCACAGACTTAACTTGTGATTCATATCCCACTAATTCTTATCTATGAGCTCCCCTGTGGATGGATGCTGGTGTGTTGTCACTGGTGCTCTCTGTGTGAGCTAACAGTTCTGTCTGAGGTTTGTACTAAAAAAGAGTGCCTGTTTTCCTGCATAATGAAGGATAAAACCATAGCTTGTGTGAAATGTGTCACGAAAAGTGCATTTTATCATCCATCTGTATCTAATAACAAATGTTCTTTTCCTCTTAATGAACCCTTGAAGCATGAACTCCCAGGCACTTAGTAACACCACAGATGGCATGGACTGACACAGAGACGTCACACACACAAGTGAGAAGTCAATGTATGTGCGATAGACTGCATAACTGCCCCTCTGTGTGTGTGCATACGGTTCACTGCATAAATGTAGTGTGGATGTACTGCAGGAGCTGGGTTAATGACTCTATGCAAGAAGGTCAGCTGCAGGGCAAGCATGTGTGATTGCTGCAGTTTGGTGCTGCATGTGTGTGTTTACCACCACATTGACAGTTCAAGTCAAACTTCCACATGGCCTTTCTCTGACTACCTGTGTGTTATTGCTTTCTGTGCTTCTGCCACAGGGCCAGGCAAGAACTACATGTGAATATGAGTGCTGAGTTAAATACTGCTTTGATTTAGTATGCTGTAAAATATACACAAAAGATCATGACTGGAGAGCTTTTAAACAAAGCAGGACTGTCTCATGCTGGAAATTTTGAACTCAAGCTGGAAAAACTCCCACACCTTAAACTTGTTATAAATTGTGATAGCAATATTACACACAGCAATCACAGGGATAAATTTTGAGAATTAGTGTTCCATTTTAAGAAAAAAAATCTTATTGTAATTTTGTGGTTTCAGTGTGAAGAATTTTGATTAATGAGTGAATGTCCTTGGATCATTTAAAAGCTTTAATCAGATTCTAGAATTTTAGGTCACAAATGTCTTTAAAAGTCTAATTTTTCCATGGTCCAGGTCTTAAATTTTAGGTAGCAGTTAGATTGATGCATGTAAGAATATTATGTCAAGTCTACACAGTCTAGTTCACATTAAATTACTTCATATTATTCTTTTTATTCAGCTTTTGCTCTTTGGGTGAGTCACTTAATTCCAGGCTGCCCCTGGTGGCTGTGCCATCACCGTGTAAATGGGATCAGTTCATAGTGTTGGTCGCTCTACATAGCAGCCTCTGCCATCAGGGTGTGAAAGTGGTGTGAATGGTTGAAAGTGACATGTAATGTAAAAGCACTTTGAGTGGTCTGAACACGATAGAAAGAGCTGTATACACAATTTGTTTCCCCCTTTACCTATTTTTTTTACTTATTTATTGGTTTATTTATTTATTTATTTAGTGCATTTGCATGTTTATGTAACATTTTCACAGAACTCAAAAAAAAAAAACATGGATGAAGGAAGGAGGGAGGGAGGGAGGGAGGGAGAATTCATAATGCATATTCAAAGAAATCTGGCTTTGAGATGAAATATACAAGACTAGAGTTATGAGGCAACCTGCAAGATGCAAAAGTGCAAAGGAGCTTTTAATTTGGCTATTTATTTAAATGCATGACACCCCTATTAATGACAGTTTGTTGAAATAAAGCAAATCTATTCTTCCTATAGGTCCTGCAGAGCTGCACAAGTGTTCATTTTCATGACATCCCTTGTATTGGCTGACTGACATGTTTTCTCAGCGTCTCCAATAACAGTAAGAAATTATTGTTGGAAAACACTGCTCTGGTTTAAGTTTGGTTAGGTTTAGGCACAGAAACAAGCTGTTTAAGGTCAGGAAAACAATGTGGTTTGGGTTAAAATCACTGCTTTGCTGAGGTTTGGGGCCTTCGTCACTGTGGTTCCAATAATAAACACTTGGTAAAGGTAATGGAACCATCATGGGAATGATTATAAAAACAAAGCTTTGACTTAGCTAACTTCCTCTTTTGGGGTGCGCATTGTTTCTGTAGCTACTTTCAGCTACTTCGTGATTTTGTGACATGGTGGTAAAAGTATGTTGTGTGTGCACAGCGTGAAATGTTGCTGTTTTTCTCGGTAGAACAGAGGTGAGTGGTTGGCTCTTTACACAAGCAGAACAGCAATATTTAATGGTAGCCAGTTGGAATGGGGTTTTGGAGACTTTGGCCAAATAAAGCCTCTTTAACCTACAATATTTCCTCTGCGTAATATTTAAGCTGTGAGACAGATGTAGGGCAAAAGCAGGCAGATTAAAATAAAATATGATTAAAATATGGTTCAAATCTGATGGACCCACTGCTGAAAAAAATACAATTTTTGTTTGGTCATTTTTAACAAAACTAACAGAAATTCATTTCCATTTTTATAGATATTTTATACCCATAAGTTGGGGAAACCTCTCTCCTCATACACCTGTTACCATTGATTCATGTATTTGGCTTCCAGTCAAGGTCTTCCGAGGTTTCTCCACTTCTTTACGCTTAAGCAGTAGACATCGAAATGTTGCATATGCCAATCTAAGCTTTCCCTTCCTGCCCTCTCCTCCATGTCTTTCACAAATCTAAGCTCCATTTTTTTTTTTGTAAAGACTGCTGGGAGCTACATCCAGGTTTATGAGTGGATTGAAACTTACAATAGCAGTTGCAACAAAGCCAGTTTCTTTCCACTAACAATGTCCAAGAGCAGATTTTTCTTTTAACCTCCACAGAAATATTCCACTCAGGTTCACAGATTTATATGTTCTTCAAGGCTCTCAGTGAGGCCTGCTCCTTCCACCATCTGAACAGACAGAATCTTATTTGAGACATGTTTCACTCTGAATCAAGCACAAAATCAATCAAAGGGTGCAATGATGTCAAGGTGTTTTAAAAATGCCTCCACATAAGTGATGCATTCCTGCATACTCGTGTCTGTAAGGCAGCAAGGCTGAGAGTAACACAATCTTCTGGAACCTGGAAGTAAAAGACAGGGCTGAGGAAGGGCTGAGACAACAACAGGACACAGTGTGCAGTTAAAAAAAAAGGAAATATTGTGGGCAAGCTGGGAGAGAGAGGTTAAGGAGGAAAGCTATCAGTGACCCTATCCCCAGACACTTCCTCAGCTGTATCTGTGCGTTGTCTGTGAAGGGGCGAGGTGCCTGGACACTGCATTCCCAGGGCAGAGAGGAGATTAACATTCCTAGGATGCTGCAGTATGAAGAATTATTAGAGAAGTGGTCCCATGGGAGTCCACCTAGCAGGATGTAACGGAGAGGAGGGAAGAAAATCTGATTTACTCGCCGTTTAACACAAGAACTACAGTATGACACTGATGTGAAAATAAGTGAATTCTGCTACATTTGAAAGGGGGCGTTTATTCCTCATACCACCAGAGGATATATTTTTTTTTTTAGCCAAATCAAGATAAAGTGTTGATAGCCACAGTGTGTACGTGCTTATGAGTGTCTGATGACATAGGACCAAGCTGCAACATTCAGTATTAAAATATAAAGCCATTATGGAAGTGCCAAAAATTCGAGCTCCTGCAGTGTCCACTCAACTTTTTTTAAACCCAACTTATTATTTTTGAAGACATTTAGGGTATTAGTTGTCCATAACTGGGGGCACAGCCAAAGTCCTACCTTAATTCTGCTTTTTTGCATCTTAAGATGACCAAAAGTATACTGGAGTCAGCTTTTCCAATATGGTGGCCAACATTGATAGGCTGCATCAAAAACCAACAAGTGACATCACCGAGACTCCATCCGTGTTTTGTACATTCTACACACAGCACGGCTACTTTCTGTCATTTTTGTCTCTCACTATTTCCTAAGAGCTTGTCTGTGCGTGCAGGCCAAAGGGCTCCTTCAGTGTCTTAGTATATTGACCAGCTGAGTGAAGCTGAGTGGAGGCTTTGTCTGCATAACTTTTGAGGAATGAGTCCATTAAAGCTCCTGTGAGGGAGTCAGTTTGCGTTGGTTTGAGTAAAGGTGTCCGACTGTGAATGTGTGTGCTATCATGAGAATTTACATCTGCTGTCAGTGAAAATTTTCCTGCAAAGTGTGGACCTTTTCACAAGTAAGGCTATTTTGGCCCTTTAATGATCTCATATTACAGATCATGCATAGATATGAGAATTTATAGATCTGGATTTTGGTATTAGAAGCATTAAGGTTATGGTACAAATAGAATAGCTTATTTGTGTCTTAGACTTTGATCATGGTAATGCTGCAACTTCTGGTTGTAATATATCTCAAAATATGGATGTCACGCCCACACCCAGGTTAAGGGTCACAATTTATGCTGTGTCTCAAATTGTGTACTTCTGAACTTACACTTACTAATTTGAGTGCATAAGTGTGTTCACAATAAACTGACAGTAAAGAAAAACAGTCACTCAAAACAGACAAAAAGTTGAGTGTGCAACAGTGGACCCTTCTCACCCTCAAAGAACGCGATAATGACTATTCAGAGGAAGGGGCGGGAACAATTCAAACAATGGATGATGGATGTAATCAATGAATAACAGAGGAACACCTGTGAATGGTTGTGAAATGCAATCGTAGTTTCCGGTAAGTGTGAAGCCGCAGTGTTTGATTTGGGACAACACAACCCTGTAAGATTTTGTGCAATGTTCCAGTAAGTGCAGAGAGGACGCAGTGCACTTCATGTGAGTTACGAAACTGCATGATTTGGGACACAGCATTAGTTTGAAGGGGGGTAAAGCATAATGAGCATGATTTCTTTCTTTTTTTTTTTTTTTTGCCAGTACCTGGAAGATATTTGCCTAAAGAATATCTTCCTCTCTCCTTCTGTTCATAGCATATTACTTTTTGCAACTTTGGGACTGTGTGTGTGTGTGTGTGTGTGTGTGTGTGTGTGTGTGTGTGTGTGTGTGTGTGTGTGTGTGTGTGTGTGTGTGTGTGTGTGTGTGTGTGTGTGCGTGTGTGTGTGTCTGATTTCCAAGTGTGTGGGTGGGGAGATGACACAGGCTGTCAAACTGTAAAGCACTGTAAGGAGTCAGGGGAGACGTGGGTCTGATCTCAGATGCTTCCCTCTGTGACCTCGGACCATCATAAATCTCTTAATTCCCTCATTCCAGTGTCAAACGGCGAAGCTCTCACATGTGCTGGAAATTCCCCCGTCCCTCGATCACTGTAGAGCAACTTCAGCAGTAGCTCAACAACCAAAGCTTATCCTCGATGGTGCTGTTACAACCTGGCAGGGACAAAGAGTCAGTTCTGGTGCTTCTGGTGATAAATAAAACTACTACTAATAAGATCAATATACCTTTGTGTTGTCTTGTTGTGTCCTTGTGGTATATGAATGAAAAAAAAATCAGAAAAAGAGAAAAGTATGTGTACTGCTGTAACCAGAGTGTATAGAGTTAGCATCTCAACGTCACTGCGACCATCTCCAAACTTGAGCATGAACTTCAGTCGTGTCATTTTTTTCCCCCAACCCACTTCTCCCTCTACATTAAGACCTGTATAAGCGAGGAGAGATTCTTTACAATCAAACAGAAGCCCAAACCACAACCACCATTTACCCATTACCCACACCTGCTTTGAAATAAGCTGTTCTAGAATTGGCCTCTTTGCTCACCTGGAGGACAGTTGTGCTCAACCCTGAGTGAAAACCTATAATAGGGGTTGGGTTGCAGATCCTATATTTATGGAAAATAGTGGAAGACGACATATCATTAGCTGAAACTAAAAAAAAGTCTTAATATTCTATGAAACTATATGCCTATATAAAATATGATTCCAGCAACAGTTTTCAAAAGAGTTGGAATACCACTGCATCACCTCACTGTCACAGATGCAAGCTGTTCAAATTTGTGCTGATAACAGCCAGGTGGTCCCTCAAGGATTTAGCACACTTGATTTCCAGGAAAATATCAGAATTTAGTTCATCTGACAACAGGACAGTTTTTCATTTCACCTCAGTCCATGGGAAATGGTCTTAGGCCCACAAAAGTTTATAGGGTTTCAGTTTAATATATGGGTTAATACAGCTGCTAATACTGCTACAGATTTGTCGGCTGTACATCCATAATGCAAATCTGCCGTTCCACCACATCCCAAAGATGCTGTATTGGATTGAGCTCTGGTGACTGTGGAGGCCATTTGAGTACAGTGAACTCATTGTCATGTTCGAGAAACCAGTCTGAGATGAGTCCAGCTTTATGACATGGCATGTTATCCTGCTGGAAGTAGCCATCAGAAGATGGGTACACTGTGGTCATAAAGGGATGGACATGGTCAGCAGCAATACTAAAGTAGGCTGTGGTGCTGAAACGATACTCAATTGGTACTAAGGGGCCCAAAGTGTGCCAAGAAAATATCCCCCACACCATTACACCACCACCACCAGCCTGAACCGTTGATACAAGGCAGGATGGATCCATGCTTTCATGTTGTTGATGCCAAATTCTGACTCTACCATCTGAAAGGTGGCAGCAGAAATCGAGACTCATCAGACCAGGCAATGTTTTTCCAATCTTCTATTGTCCAATTTTGGTGAGCCTGTGCGAACTGTAGCCTCAGTTTCTTGTTCTTAGCTGACAGGAGTGGCACCCAGTGTGGTCTTATGCTGCTGTAGCCCACCTGCCTCAAGGTTCGATGTGCTGTGCGTTCAGAGATGCTCTTCTGCACAGCTCGGTTGTAACAAGTGGTTATTTGAGTTACTGTTGCCTTTCTATCAGTTCAAATCAGTCTGGCCATTCTCCTCTGACCTCTGGCATTAACAAGGCATTTTAACCCACAGAACTGCAACTCACTGGATATTTTCTCTTTTACGGACCATTCTCTGTAAACCCTAGAGATGGTTGTGCGTAAAAATCCCAGTAGATCAGCAGTTTCTGAAATACTCAGACCAGCCTGTCTGGCACCAACAACCATGCCACGTTCAAAGTTAGTTAAATCACCTTTCTTTCCTATTCTGATGCTCGGTTTAAACTGCAGCAGATCGTCTTGACCATGTCTACATGCCTAAATGCATTGAGTTGCTGCCATGTGATTGGCTGATTAGAAATTTGCATTAACAAGTAGTTGGACAGGTGTGCCTCATAAATTGGTCACTGAGTGTGTTTGTGTGATATATATATATATATATATATATATATATATATATATATATATATATATATATATATATATATATATATATATATATATATATGCCTCCTCTTGGAAATACAGAGAAGCCAGTTTCTCCCAACACATGACAATCCAATTTTAGCATCCAGCTGCATCTGCACTGACGCTGTATCTGTCAACCGTCCAGAAAATGCAAAGACAGTGTTGTATTGTTGATGTTTACAAAAAAAATAGCTACTTCTATGTGAGTGACGGGCTTTTCAACCTAAGACTGTTGAAGGGGCTAACACAACATGTTCCCCAGATGACCACAAGCTCTAAATGTCAATTAAAACCCTTGGAAGTCTACAAACTGCTGAAAAGTTAACATCTGAATAAAGAAAAGAAAGAATGCAATAACAAAGAGTCAGGAAATGAGGGGGGAAAAGGTGCAGAGAGGGGTTACTTGATTGAGAGTGACATTCTGGAGATCATGTTTCAACAAGATTTGCTGTTTTAATTTAAACTCAATTAATTCCAGAGTAAGAAGAGGAACACTTTGTAACATGTGGTATTAATGGTGAAGAGGCAGAACCCATATTCCTGTTAGCACTGATCACTGTCACTGCTCCATATATGCTTTATTTGGTCTGAGATTTGATCAGGAGTACTCTATTCTGTGGCCCTGTGAGACCCTGGCAGCCAGGGAACTGACTTCCTCTCGTGCTCCTGCTGCATTTATTAGTCGGATTCATGGGGACTTGTGTGGAGATTTACTGCTCACTTCATCTTGAGAGCTTTTTTATTGTTGTAATGTTAACCTGGAAAGAACATACTAAGTCCTGATGCGAGGCTTGTCTTCAAATTCAAGCCTCTGGTTTCTAATATGCAAACACTTAAGAGGGATTGCAGACATGCACCATTAAAGTTGTAAGAACATGCATACATGCACATACATGCACATACCTACACATGAAATTCCAGCTGCCCTTGAGGCGAGATAACACAGCTACCTCAAGTCTGAGGGATTAAACAGTGGGATTAATAGACATGTTACTGTGAAGTTAGGGATTAACCCTCTTTCTTCCTCCATTTATGGCACGTACACCTCCAGTATTACCAATATGTATGAACTGAGGATGAATTACCATGCACACACAGTTATGATTCAATACTCAGCTGTGATCACTGACAGTGAACTCAGAAGCCATCCCTATGCACACTTTAACTTCACTTCACTTCCTGGCCTCAGCCTTTACATCTCTTGAGCTCAGAGAAATATGCCATGTAATGGCGTTAGAGGAGTGCTAAAAAAGGCATACTGAAAGCTAGATTGGGCGGAGGTGCCAGGATGTGGGAGGTGAGGGCAGTCATCTCTGAGTATTTCTTTTAAACATTCCCAATCTTGACAGTTCTCTCTTCCCGAGGCTCATTTCTGCCCAGGTAGCTGCTGCTGCAAGATTGGCTGAGAAAGTCTTTTTTTTATTATTATAAGGGCTCTGTGGGGGGAATAAATTTGACAAAGGAGTTCATAGTGTGGAATCTAAAATGCCAGTGAACGAGGTGAGGGATTGGGTGTGGAGGGGTGAAGTGGGATGGGGAAGCATAAATAGAGCAAGCCCTTCGGGGCGGCTGTCTCCTCAAAGCTGATCCCACCAAGTTTAATCCTTGACATCACGTGAGCAAAATCCTACCGCTGCTGCTTCTTTCTCCACATGACAGAGAGTGGATGTATGCTTTATCAGCCCAGGGATGGATGTGGGGCAGCACATCAGTGAGTTCCTGCCTCTGTGCTTGCTCTGCATGTCGTTCTGAAAATTATATTGGGCATGAAGTGGACAGATAAGGGCAAGAACGCAGGTTTCATTTTCACTTTTAGAGGGGGGCCTTGTTCCAGCTTGTAAACCACTTCTGAGACAATTAAAAAAAAGCCTTTTACTGTGCTTATTTATGGTATATAATAGTGGTATTATTGCTTTTATTTAGACTTAAATGGTAGTTTTCAAATGTCATGGACAGGAAATGAATGTTGGTGAAAAACAAATTAAAGTGTGATGTACTCTAATTAAAAAACAAACAAACAAAAAAACAATGTGTAAATGAAAATTTGTTTTTTGTCTACTTGTCAAATGAAGAGTTGTCTTTTCTAAACACTCTTTTAATTTTGATTGGGTTATGGTCTGTTGAAGTTCGTTATTAGGAATCTGCTCAACAGTAGACAGTTGTAAGTGGAAGAAAATGGCAGGATGACATGCAACAAAAGGTCTCAGCTGGACTTGAACAAGGGACATTTTTGTGATGTGAAATAACAGTCTGTGTCCTGAGCTTCAAAGCCGCCAGGCTGCCTCAACTTTAATATAAATGAGACCTCTTGAAAAAATAAAGCTTGACAACTGGAACAGCTTAACAACTACTGTAGCCTCTCAACACCAGACTTCTTAGAAATCACATGTCAGCCACAGTCCAGTACCATGACAAGCTTTTTAGAAAGACTTTCTTATGGTGTGGTTTAGCTTCTTTAGCAGGCAGACATTCTGGCAATCATCACCAATGCTAACCAACATTTCTATTTCAGTAGAATGACATTTACCTCTTGCCAAGGCACTTTGCCTATAAAAAATACCCTTTCTAACTCACATCAGGTTGTTACTGCCCCCCCCCCCCCCCCCCCCCCACCTCTGCAAGCCATTTACTGGTAAAACCAAAGTTGCTCCATTCAAGTCAAACCATCAAAGCAGCAAAGATTAACCACAGAGTTAATGACTGAACTTGGACAAACAGTAGCCTTTTTCATAGCTCCACACCCACACAGGTCCACACAGGTGCACTCACCCGCACACCAGGTGCACCGATCTCATCTGCACGAGACAGTGCAACCTAACAAGTCCAGATTAAAGTTAATCCATAACATGTCAAAACATCTGTCACTGTGTGGCAATCCGGGATATGCTTCAAAACATCTGTCGAAACAAAGGTCATTCACAGGGAACACAATTAGCAAAGCAGCAAACTTTGTGAAAAGTGAAAAAACTTGGGTTGGTTTCCGGAAGAGAACATTTGCTTGAATAAATAAATAGATGAATAAAAAAATAAATAAGTAAGTAAGTAAGTAAATAAATAAATAAATAAATAAATAAATAAATAAATAAAACAAGTTTTTAGGATAAAAGGATCAAGTCTGAGAGAATCTGGTTTAAGTTCGTACTTAATGCATCTCTTTGGTGGATAAAAGGGAAGCTGGAGGCTACTAAATGTCAGCAATGAAACATCAAAAGCCAAGTTGCATCACACTTCCCTAGTTTAGGGATTCTTAAACTTCTCAGTCAGTGAACCCCAAAATAGCCATGCCCATTTAAATCAGACCAAAAAATAAATAAATAAAACCCCACCAAGGGCCGGACAGTGGCGCAATTGTTAGCACTGCAGCCTTACAGCAAGAAGGTCACATGTGTGGGTTCTCTCTGGGTACTCCCGGCTTCCTCCCACAGTCCAAAAACATGCTCATCAGGTTAATCTGTGATTCTAAATTGCCCGTAGGTCTCGGTGTGTGTGACAGGTTGTCTGTCTCTATGTGTCAGCCCTGTGATTGATTGACTGACGATCAGTCCAGGCCCCAGACACTCATGACCCTGAACAGGATAAGCTGTATAGAAGATGAATGAATTAAAAAAAGGGCCTGACTTAGATAATTGGTGGAAAAAAATGCATTTTGCTTTTTCAATCATTGATTTGCAATCCCCCAGGTTATTTAGCAGCATTTAATAAAAATCTCTAAATTCAAAATTATCAGCATAAACAAAGTTATTTCCTTTTGCACTGCTCCCCTGAAGTGTTTGAGGCATCAGTGTTTAGGTTTTAGGGAGAATACTGGGATTGGGCACATGTCCTCACCAGAGAAAGAGATGTCGACACATTGCATACCACTTAACATTAAAACTTAAAAGCTAAAACATTAAAGTTCAATTCATCTTAAGAAAATTCAAGAAAAACAAGTCATTCAAGCCATTGAGCAGTCATTTGCAAATCTACCCTGAAAGTGACAGCCATGACCCAATCCTCAATAAGATCATTTTGCCAAGTGACTTAACAGTCTGCCGCCATCCTTTGTTCAAACTCCTGCCAAGCACAGCTGAACTGTCATAACACACACACACTTGCAGAGAAACACCCATCTGCTTGTCAGAGGAGGCCATGCAGCGCTTTAGCTGCATCAAATAGCTCGTTCAGCACAGTTTAGCAGCAAAGGACAAGAACCAAACATATCTGCAAAATCTGTAGGACAGTTTCCCCAGTGTCCTATGACGGGTGGTGTTTTATCACACTGACAGCCCCTTTGGCTGGATGTGCAGATAGTGTTATTGCAGTCAGAATAGGAAACTCTAAATGGCTTCTTCTTGTGAGTGACAGGAAGAATGGTTAATGTTCAACTTTCACCGGAGGAACATCACACATGTTCATTCTGAACACTGATGGATAATGGCGCGATTCAGTTCATTGTCATTACCTTTCCAGTGCGCCAGATTGTGGAGAACTTGGGAGCTCAAGGGCCATTTATAATTCACCTTGAGATGAACACAATGACAGAAGGGAAGCGGTACACCTTGATGATATTAGCGTCCATTGTCGCGTGTGGCTTAATGGCTACTCAAACAGGATATTGACCCAAGCAAAGCATGCCTGCCCGGCTTTATGATTCTTATCAGAATGAATGAAGCGATGGATCCCACTGAGAGTGATACTTTAGCCATCCATTCATAGTCATTTATCACGCAGGCGGGAAGTGAGATTCCTATATCCATTAAGAGAAGATAGATTCACAGTTCCCTTGTGGCCATTTAAGTGAGCGGGAACGTCCAGAAGAGGTCAAGTCTTGAAATAGCCTTGAACCTACCTTGAGATCTCAGAGCATTCATATGAGTTGAGCTTTAAAACCTGATTAACAGAAAGTTGGTACGTGTCTTTTGAAGGAAAACGCTATGATTGCAAAGAGGAAGAGAATTATTTTAGTCCTGACAGATTTATTTACAGAAATAGAGATCAAACGCAATAATCTTTACATAAATACTCAACTTACCAATATGCAACATTAAAAAAGGTAATATTTTTAGATTATTTGTTATTCTAATGATACACTTTAATTAAAAAAAAACATAAAAATAAAAACAACAACAATTATATTTTCACGTTTTTACAAGCCTTCACATTATGCGACACACTGGGTGGCAGTGGAGAAAAACAAACAGCTGCAAGGTCAAAACGGCGTCAACCTTGTGTGTTTTTTTACTGTTTCAGAGGTTTAATTTAACACAATGCGTGCATAGTTGTTGCACGTATGATATATTTTTAAAAAAAGAACAGTAGTAGCTGCAGCCAGTATTGACTCTGAGTTTTGCTGTGCTGATTCAACAGGTGTTTGAGAACTGTAGAGATTTTACAACAAGAGACAACCCAAAGTCATCGCACTTGATGATCAACTTTTTCTTTTGTCCATGGTAGAAGATCAAAGATTTTTCTTGGTGATTGTACATTTGGGGCACAGGTGTAATCTTTCAAGCTTGGTAACAGAGCATGCTCATTTTGACGACTTAGTTGCTGAATTGCGACTTTAATATAGCTTGAATTTTGTCCAAAAGGATGCACTTAAAAAATATGTGACGATACCATTTTTTTGACGTCATCATTAACACCTTGACAGTCAAAAAAATTACACCAAATTGGAGTAAAAATTGTCCAGAGAAGCCAAAGGTTTTTTTTTTGTTGTACTATGCACTTTCAAGACTTATATAAGTCAGAATTGGTGACTATATCAACTAGCTCAGATCCACTTTTGCTCACTTCCACTTAGCAGTAGCATCTAAACTATAACATTCACACATGTCATACCATCAGGCTCTTTTTTTTCTTTTAAAAGTGTAATATAAATATTACTAACCTTATCAGAATTTGTCATCAAGAGCAGGTTAACAACGATACAAGCTAAATAAAATCACATCACCACACTTTATTTTTAATAAGGAAATCAGTTTTTTTGCTTTCTAATCACCAGAGACAAACTTAACTTTCGAGCCTCTGTCTTTTCAAAGAGGTGAAGTGTTTCGTGCTGCATGTGTAATGGTATTTCTTCACCAAAATTGGATTGCCAAATTCAAGGATGTTTGCCGACTGTCTCCACTGATGCTTTAGAAACACCCTCTCTCATTAAGTGGTGAGAGCAAGGGCAGCCCAGCAGCCAAAAGAAAGTATCAAGCTTTTGCCCTCAAAGGAAAGGATTGCCGCAGCACCAAATACAGCCTCTGCCATTGATTCAATTACTGTCATGAATAAATAGATTTCTCTGGGTTAGGGAATGAGGCCAATGGAATTTTTAACGACTTTATTCCAGTGGCTTTTTACAAAGAGGGTATGAAGTTCTCTGTTTTTTGAGAAATTTGTTTTTCTTTTTTTTTGAAGAGGTGAAGGATTTTATCTGAAGGCTTGTCAAAAGTTTCAACATAATGGGGATGTGGTAATATCTTCCAGCTTGTTGCTTCAGCAGCTTGAAAATCTCAGACAGAAAGTCTTAGTTCAATATAAAATGTCATCTCTGATTAAAATGCTTGGTCCAAACTACTTGAAATCTTCTCCTGTCTAGACTCCTAAATGAAACAAAAAAAAAACAAACCCACGTTAATATCTATCTCGTGTGGCCTCGTTTGTCTTGAAACACATCAGGCAGTTCTCTGTGTCTTTACTGTCAAACTGACTTTCCATTCTATTGTGTGTCACTCTGTCACTGAGAAAAGAAAAGGCTAAATTGTGGGTTCATTACACTTGATTGTAAAGTACACACTCTCATGTCTTTGTTGGAAGCGTCATGATTTTGAGTTCCTGTGGAGAAACGGAGCACCCACTGATGTGACATATATTTCACTGTGGGGGGAGGAGGCCGTCAGAAAATAATCCTGTTAAAGGAAAATACTCATGACAAAAGGAGGAAGTAGAGCCGAAGTATTGTGATGTGTAGGTTCATCTTTGATGTTAGCATCTTTTTAAAAAGCAGAGCAACAGATTTAGGTCACACTGTGCGATCGAGCCAGTTGGAGAACTTGTCTGCTTTTATATTTCTGGATTTTGGGTTCTTGAAGAAAGGTATTTCGATTTCTTCACCATAATACAGCCTGAACAGAATCACTGCATTTATATTGTTGCTAGATTTCAAGGCTGCTCTGACAGTGATGACAAGCTGTGACAGGTTAAGGAAAAAAGAAAACCGTCACTTACTCTAAAGAAAATGTGGAAGATGAGTGCTGCTCTATGAACTCCTCCACCGAGATTCCCCACCTCACCCTCTGCAGCTTACTCGCCTTTGTCTAAACTTGGCCCCTGTGTCTGCCAGTCTGTGCGCCGGTGTTTGTGTTTGTGTTTTTGACAGCCATTTTCTCAGCCGCTTCTTTGCCTCTGTTTCTCTGTTGGCATGGTGAGCGAACAGCGGGAAGCCTTCACTCCAATTTGCCATCGTTTGTCATCACTTGCCCCTGTGACACAGACACACACACTCGCATACACACACACATGCATACACGCTCCAGCACCTCTTTTCTAAGACATGCCGACACTGGCGACCCTGTGACAGCAGTTTTGGACCCCCATATGCTCCCTGCAGCTCTGCAGTGCCATCTGTGATGTGAACACAAGAGCATTTTAAGTCAAAGGCTCAGTGTAAATGTACAGCTGTTATTTCTGCAAAGTGGATGTGCTCACATGGAAGCTGTCTTCATATGCTTAAGAAGATTTTAGTCTTGCATCAAAATAATGTTTTTAAAGCCGTTATTTGTGTCACTCTGACTGCTGGTGAGAGAACAAAGGTGAAGAAGTTGGCATTTGTCATAATGGTCTGCATACACTGAAACCAACAAGGTTAAATTGTCGATTTTCACATGTAAACTAAAACGCCAAAATCTTGATAACTGTAGCACTGACATTGCAATTGGGACAAAAACTGCTTTTGTGGCCCAAATTGTTGGAGCCCAACAGCTTATAGCTCCCCCTGGTGAGTGGCTGCAGGAAAGGTCTGACAGTCAGACTCCTCCATTGAAATGGATCGAATTTGGGTCAAAGTGGGAAATTAAAGCACACATCTTGACACACATGCTGTCTGCCATTGCACTTTTTTCTTATAGTACTGAGTAACTAACAATGTTTTTTTTTTTTTTTTTGGAGAACTTACGTTTGAATTGGCTATTTAATTTTCAATTCTCAAAACATATTTGATTGGTGGCTAATAAATGCAGGACCCTACAACAATCTTGACCAGATAAGCAAAATAGAGAGGAATAAAAGGCAAGACTAAATCCAGCCACAGACACCAGACAAGTTTTAAATCTTGCACAATTATAACATTCTTGGAGACTACTCATAAGGACAGTTCAGTTTTTAACGTGACAATCCTTGGATCTCATTCACTACACCAGTGTTTCTCAAATTGTTTCAGAACAAGGATCACTTATCCCTGGAACAACAGCCCAGATATCAAAATGATGTTTAATGAACTGGCATCATCCATGTCACTCAACTAATTTTTTTTTTTTTTAAGTTCCATGAAAAAGTACAATTTACTCATAATTGTGTCAGACAACAAGGGGGTCTGTGGACCACAATTTGATAAACACTGCACTACTCGATTCCATAAAAGTGCTTAACGTTCCGAGCACTTAGGGTCAGCTGGCCCTACATCTGGTGTAAAATCATCCAGTGTGTGGACAGCCTTACATGAGTCAACCATGAAAGTTTGTGTTAAACTGATGCAGGAGTCTGTTCTGCTGTGGACTGTACTGACCCACATCTTTGGAATTTCATCAGTAAATTCCGTGGGTTGTTTTGGTGCACAAAAGCGGTTTACATCAGTCCTGTGGCTCCACTTGCCTTGACTCTTTAAGAACAAAATGTCAGGACCCACTGAGGTGGTATTTTGGCTTTAAATCTCACAATGGGAGGACATGAAAGTATGCTGTGTATATAAATATATAATCAGTGGCTCTACCAGTTAACTGTAAAGACTGTCTGGCAAGAGAAGTTGATAATAATTTTACAAATGTAGCAAATAACTTACAATCCCATTTGTACTGGAATGTAAGCAAGAGTAAAAAAGAAAGCTAAAGATGTAAATATGAGAAATAAAAAAAAGATAACTCAGGTTAGCAAACACTTTACTAAACCAATATGCTACATGCAAGAGTAGAGGGTCTTATTGTTTAGTCTGCTAACTTAGTTTGTGTGCGCTAAAATAATTGCAGTTTTTTTTTTTTTGTCCCAAAGCACTGTGTTTCAATAATAATGAGGCACAATATGATCTGATCCAGCCCTCAGGCTCTGTATCTAATTGTGCTTTGGAGCCTTGTCGAGATCTTACATTTGAAGACAGTAATTAAGGACAAAGACAAAGGTCTCATTAAGCAAATTACCTTGTTGCAGAGACGTCTGAGGTTAAAGCCTTTGCTAGCTGAGCTGCTGCTCTTTCTCATCATTGAGGATCATCATACCACTGGGAGAGGTCTCAGATACCAATTTAGTTGCATATTTATCCAAAGCTTGAGCTGATTTAACATTTTATTTTACAAGCATCTCCGCAACTGGGTTCAAGGCTCAAATTTATGTATCAATTCAAATGGTTTTTATATTCTTGGAGTCTATCAGAGCATATGAAATCTAAATTTGTGATTTACTCTCCATGTAAGGGTTAGATTTCTCTCCTGTTGTTCCAGCAAGTTTAACAAAAATAAGACACCCAATCTGGCTATGAATCCAACCCAGGCTTCCCGTGGTGTGGATTCATTTTGTTGATGGATGATGGTAGAGAGGACTCAGGAGGGAAGTTGGAAGTGGATTCTATCTATTATTTCAGCTCTGCGTCCTGGCTGATCGCTGGCATGGTCAGTCGGTTCTCCTGCCTGTTGGTGAGGCAGAGCCAGAACCCTGGAATGGGCAGTAAGTGTGTAGGCATGAGGGCTGGATGCCATCTGGGCACATGGATTGATGAGATGACGGCCATAACTCTCTGAAGACTTCAGATGGACAGGAAGATGTCCCTGGTCCCCGCTGTGGTGGCGGCACCAAACCCCAGTGCTAAAGATGAATGGTTTCCAGTTCTCTGAGCCATCACCACTGGCTTCCTCCATGTGGAACAGAAAGTGGGAAAACAGAGCGGATTTTCAATATGAGCCGAGTAGTTACTTTCACATTCACAAAGCAGCCTGGCTATTGGCCACAAACTCATTATGGTTCATTCAGCTTTTATTTCCTGCCATCCAGGTCCAAATATTACCACCTGCCAAGTGCCAAATGCTGCTAGAGTTTGCTTTAAGCAGATAAATCAGTGAGGTTCCACTGTCACACTGGTCCTCAGTTTCTAAGATAACAGTGAAATGAGATGAGGATAAACACAATGCACTAAGAGTTGTGAAAGTGATTGTAACAATGTGTGGAGTAGCAAACACTGCTTCAAGGATTCAATTATGCCACATGCCAATTGGCACTGCTTGCCAGCTCACATGAAACAATATGTTCTGAAATATGAAAAACAGGTGCAAAGGAGCTGCAAACAGTGTGATGAGCCTCTTTGTAGTGGTGCTGTAATGTGGCTAAGTCCTTTTACCCAAGCCTGTCTACAACGACTTTGTTTTCTGCCTCAGTGACTATGGATTATCAGTCCACACTTAATCTTTTTTTTTTTTTTTTTGCTCCTTTGTCTCTTGTCATGTCTTTTTTCCATACCTGGGAAGCAGGATTTGAATTAACAGTACCAGCCAGAATTAACTCCGCTAACTTAGCTTTAAAAGGAGCTAACAAATAAAAACTGGAGCAATGCATCGCAGTTGTAAAAATGTCTGCTGACAAAGCTGTTTTTAGATGAAGAAAAGCCAACAGTGGAGAATCCTGAGAGTGTTTTTGTCAGTGCTGGGTACTAATGTGTCTGTTAAGATGGCAATGGTATTTTAACTCTAATTCTCCGTAGCTTAGCTGATTTGCGGCTCCAAATGTGCAGTAGTGTTCACATAAATTACATCAAAGTAGAAGCGCAGAAAAAAGTGATGGTTTAAATTAAACTGCTGAGAATCAGTGGATTCTACAAGGACATGTGCTGCAGACTACTGTTGGTCTCCCACTACTTTCAAATGCAGTAAAAGTAATTTAAACAACAAAATAGAAAAAGAAAATTCACTTCCAACTCCTATCGGATAAATGTTAAAGCAAGTTATATAAACTTAAGTTGTAAGTATATGTGAAGTGTTTGTGAAGTAGAGTAAAATCTTCAATAAGTATCTCAGAACAAGAATGTGTCTGGTGTGTTTACACACAGACACACAGACACACACACACACACACACACACATATATATATATATATATATATATATATATATATATATATATATATATATATATATATATATATATGGCAATAAAGGATTTTTAACTTTGCATTTACAGAAGTAGTCCAATAACATGTTGAATAATTGCAAATAAATATGCATAACAGTTATCTTTATCGCCATGTTATTCTAATTTTCTTATTTTGACTCTTTGTAATGTCCAGTCCACAAGTAGATCATATGAGTGATAGGCTGCAAACTCAAACATTTTTGTATATGTAATATGTGGTCAGTGTGTATTTCTTTAGCTAGGCTTGTGATATAGGAGAAGTTAGGAATGTGGGATATCAGGGTTGTAGATCAGCTAGTACTCTGCTGCTCCCGCTCAACAGTCCCATTTAAGAGAGACTGATTACATCTCTGAACAGGGCCGTTACAATTAGATGTGTGTTACTGATTAGCTAGCAACAAGTGGTTAAAGTAAATGATACTATAGACTACATGCAGCAGTTAACATTCTCTCTAAGACAATTGGTAAAGGTATGCTCACCTGACACACTGCTCAACTCTACACACACTGCCAAAAATATAGAAATGCTCTGTAGGTGGATGTAGCTCTTAAACCTCACTTATTATTCATTTCATCCTCCATACTGATTATCCTGTTCAGAGTCGCGGGTGGCTGGAGCCTATCCCAGCGGTCTTAGGGTGAGAGGCAGGGTACATACTGGACTGGTCACGAGCCAATCACAGGACTGACACACAGAGACAGACAACCTTTCACGCATACACTCACACCTGCGGGCAATTTAGAATCACCAACTGACCTAGTGAGCATGTTTTTGGACTGTGGGAGGAAGCTGGAGTACCCAGAGAGAACCCACGTATGCACGGGGAGAACATGCTTACTCCACACAGAAAGGCCACTGGGCAAACCAGGGTTTGACTTGGTGACTTTCTTGCTGTGAGGCTGCAGCACTAACCATTGTGTTACTGTGCAGCTCCTCACGTACTAACTTATTAATTAATTTATTTATTTATTTATTTATTTATTTATTCAGTCTACATTACCTATGTTAGATGTTTCACGAACTTAGAATTTTGTTAAGCTGGACTGAATTTTGATTTTGATGTTTGTATACACTTAACTGCTATGCATCCCAAAAGAATTTTTGGACATTATCAAAAAGGCTCTTAAATATAATTAACTTTCTTATTCAGCTCCAAGCTTTGCAACAAAATGTTCAAGGGAGCATTCTTGGCAAAGAAGAAATAAAGTGTAACTACGTTTGAGTAACTTTTGTTCCTTTTCTGAAGTTATTTTTCACTTTTTTTTATAGAGGACAGGATGGTGGAGTGATATTAGGGGCTTCAGCGAGGATTCTAACTTGATGGCGGGCTAACCTCATGGGGAGTGTGATCTAAAAGTGGCTTACTTGCACTTTTTTCATAGAAGAAAAATGATCTTTAAATAGATTTAGAGGTCCTTGAAACCTCATGTCTGAATTATATTTAATGTACCTCAATGCAACAATCACTCAAGGTTTAATCACATCCGTGAAAAATGTGGTTGTTTGAGAAAATATATTTAAAAAAGTGATTCAGTTTGTACAGTTTGCCTAACACAACATCACATACCAATGAAAAACTGTCAAAGACAGAGGTCAGAAACTCTTTCTCTACCATTGTTCTCCTACTTTTATTCTACCATTTTGCAGATTTCCCTTAGTGGTGAGTTCATATCCACAGAAACTGTCAAGGTGCTGCCACCTTGACCCACTCTGCCTTTATGCTGAGCTCTGGTGATCTATAAGATTAACCTTCTTTTTATGCGCTGCATAAGAATGTCAGCTTGACTCCTGTAATGTAAATGAGATGAAAAAAAAGTTAGAAAAAAAAAAAAAAAAGTAATCTGCATGTGCACCTCACTTCCCTAGAACCTGTGCTGTACCCATTATTCATATGCTCACAACATTACAGCACTGGGATGCTAATGCACTCTCATAGCCTCTGCCCAGTGTTTGAGCCTTCACACTCCTACTTTGCCGGGGCCTTGATTAAATTTGTTGCCCCAACTATCCGCCTGCCGGCTGCCAGATGACTGTGAATATGAATGAGAGTCGAACATTCAATGTTGTGAGGCTCTGTCCTTGTTTTTCCTTTCTTGTTGGCTCATTATCCTGCTTGGCATCCTCCTTAACTTCTTTTCACTTCATCGTCTCTGTCTTTCCCCAAAGTTGTCAGTGCTGACTTCCTCATGCTGATGAAACACACAACGGCATGCATGCAAACATGCTGACAGACCAAACCACAAAAAGAAACCCTTACCTCTTTTTTTAAAGATATACCAAAAAACAAGGAATGTATCCTTCTGTTTTTTACTGACTATATTTTCTTTTATTAATTCCATTTGGGAGCTCAGTGCATCAGTGGCTCATAATAGAAAGGGGCTCAGTAATTGGAAAATGTAAAACTAAGCACATTAAACTGCTATCAGCACCCTCGTTATTATCATTCTAGGCAGCTTGCAACAAAAAGAATCATGGAGGCAAACACTCTGTTTGAGTCAAGCTTTTTGGTATGAAGCACTTGATTCCTAGCACTCACAATGTTCCGATTTGATCGTAAAGTCACAACTAGGGATCTAGTCTTGTCTGCATATACATGCAGAAAAAAGAATCAGACTTCTGGCTGAGAAGGTCTCACTCTGTTTTGATAGGCAGCGCTGTGTCCTTTTTTGATAAGCAAATCTGCGTGCATATCGAATTGATTTCAATTCACTCAAGAAAAAGCAACATTCTAAAGACGATGGCAGAGATGGATGTAGCTCTAGCTCTTTATGTTTTTTATGTATGTGCCATGATGTTTGTTTTGTTGGAGCACAGCGACCCTATTTATTATGGTCATCGACTTCTTCTGGCTGAACGCCGAGGTATACGGAGACCTGCCAAATCCGATAGCAATCGCATTATCTAGGTGTGTCAGTTGAGATATGCTCAGTCTGATCTCAGTCTGACTAAGATCATAGTCGGATTTCTTAACCTGCATGTAAACATACTGAGTGGTGGAGTTTTTCCTCTTCTCAGATTCAAGCACAGCCCTAAACTTGTGACTGTGAGGGGAAAATACACACAGTTTTATTGATTTCTAGGGGCATGTTGTTTGATTCTACCATTGAGTTTAACATCTGTGAACTGTAGACTGTTTTCAGAAATTTCTTAACTTTGTTAAAAGTTTTCTTACTGCCAGACATTTCTTCATCGACTTAATCCAGGCCAGCTGTGACTGCATCAGCTTTTCTTTTGTGTTATTAGTTTGTTAATCAAGGGGATTTTTTGATCTATCCATCTATCCATCTATCTATCTATCTATCTATCTATCTATCTATCTATCTATCTATCTATCTATCTATCTATCTATCTATCTATCTATCTATCTATCTATCTATCACATACAAACAAAGCATGTGCATCTCAGGCCCAAGAAGCCTCCCCTTGTCAGTGGGTTCTCTGTCAGTATTGACAGACTGTGGACCTGGACTGACTACAGACAGACAAACTCAGGGAGGGGAGGAGACGCCCGGCCCTGCCAAGCGCCATGGCTGGACGGTCCTCCAAGGTCCTGCAGTGTGAGAAAGTCCTGTGTGGCATCGCTGGAAACAAACCAAAAGCACAAGGCTTTATTTTATATTCAGCATTTTGGCAATTTGTCTGAAGTAAATAAAAGATAAACAAACAGCATCGTTTGAGTGAGGTGAATGAAGTTTAAAGCGAATAAACGTGTGCAGTGATTATATGAATAGGTAGTGACTTTTATTTAATCATCGAAGTCGAAGTAAGTATTTCATGAGAAACTTAGTAAGATGCACTCTGATTGCACAGGAGCTGAAAATATCAATATGCCTATAAGCTATTCTTCAAACTGAACATCAGTTTTACTTCCTGACTACATTCAGTCACACCTATAAATATGTGCACATTTAATACCAGGTGTGTTAAAGAAGCAAACATAATACAGGCTACATCTGGTTTTCCTATCATCATAAAGTAACCTGTTTAAAGCTTTGGGCATATAGGGTGAAATATGTCCATAACTGTGTGGATGTTATGCCTGAAATGTGCACCACTGGAGCATGTACAGTCTGCTGAACATGTTTGTATCTACTGGAAAGTGTCTGAGATCTTTACATTGATTATTTGTCAATAGATGTAAACTCATTGAACTGTTTTAAGGTCACTCCGGTCACTGCTAAGATAATGAGGTTAATCGTTCAAAGTGCTGAGCACCCTGCATGCTGGAGGGAAAAACAGAATGTGATCCAGGTCCAGATTAGATGCCAGTCATAAAATGGATCGTATTGCTTAGTGGGTATAAAGAGGATGAATAGTTAGAAGGTCAGAGGATGAGCCCACTATGTATTATTCCCAACCTGGACCTCATTTTCTACTGTATTTAAACCTAGCCATAGGGAGCCTTATAGGCTCCCTGTGGCTGAGTGCCACACATGCTGTAACTGTTAAGGAAACGGCATAGGGAGTTACCTCCAGCTCCTAGGGGCCTCCGGGGATCAGGTCTATGTCCACCCACAGGGAATGAGGGAACACCATAAACCTTAACAGATAACAAATGAGACAACATAGAGAAGGATTTATGAAGTGCTGAAACACTCCCCACCGTACGAACCTACCATGCTGGATGGAGAAATGAAAAATAGCGGGAGGCATGAGGGCGGTGAGAGATACAGAAAATGGATAGAGAAGGATGGCCTGTCAAGATTGAAAAAAAAAAAAAAAACTTGTAGTCTTGTCTTGAAAACTATAAGAGAAAGGAAAAGAGGAAAGTGTGTTGAACTCTCCCCTGCTCTTTGGAATTCAGCGATTACCAATGTCAAAGGGTTTTCATGGGTCATTATGAGCCAGACATGTTGTCAGGGCTCTCAAGAGTCTTTGCTATTTGAGCTCCATCAATTTACCTCAAAATTTATTGCTCAGGAAAAGGCTAACATATACTTAATACAGATTGGAATTTCCCCCTTCATTCAATATACTTCCCAGACCTGATTGGATATCACGTATCAGTATCCTGGTTTTAAATATTGGCCATTTTTTTACACAACGTTTGGTGAGGTCCTGTTTACCGCCATCACTCTTCTTTTTCTTGTGATCCCATGTATTTATTTTGATGTCAAAGTGGAAAGCAGGTGTTTTCTTACATCAAACAAAATCCAGCCAGATACAAAGACACAGTTAAGGCCTGCGTAAGTCAGAGCTTTTCATCATCCCCTAATTGGCCCATCTGCAGGCCAGACAGGCTGGACTCGCTTGAGCAGCTCGCCTCATTGGGCTGTATCAGTCCTGATGCCCTCTGCAGTCTTGAAATGACCCCTGTGTATGGCATATCAAGTTTTTCTATTTCAGTTTTTATTTCTCTGAATTTCTTTTCTGACTGAATCACTATTTTTGAAGGAGAGTCACAAAGAAAAAAAAAAATCTGAAGATCAGACGTTAGACTTTAGGCAAGGTTATGTCAACACAGATCTGCTTTTGTCTAGAGTATATATATGAGCTGTCGGTGACTGATTTGAATGGAGCTCCCCTGAAAACTACCTGCAGGTATCCAGATGTGGCTATAGTGTCTGTCTTAAAACTATTTGAACTAGAATTTTAACCCTTGACCTAAAAAGAGAAATTGAGCCACGGCAAAAGCACAGCTGCTTTAATTTGAATGGCAAGAAAATTATAGGACTCTTTTTTTTTTCTTTTTTTTTGCAAAACGCATATATATATATATATATATATATATATATATATATATATATATATATATATATATATATATATATATATATATATATTGGGAATACATTGTGTACACACTGTCTTAAAGAAGCCCCTTTAGCTGTTGCCTCCTTTACGCCTGATTCATGCTTGACGCGTCCTCGGGGTCCATGCAGCTTTGTGGGGACGAATGACGTCATTTTAGCAGCCTTGCCCCCTTGCACAGTTTTTCAGGTGGAAACTTTCCGTGTCATGCAGCTCCAAAAATGTCTAACTTTTGCACAAAAACGCAAGGACGAACGGAAGATCCTTGTGGCCGAAGTACAAAAAAATACTGGCATTTATGAGATTCACTACACAGCGATAACTGTGATAACCTTATGATGAACAATTCCTGGCATGAAATCGTGGCCAAACTCGGCAGAGAAGAGGAATCTGTTTAAAAAAAAAAGTTTTGAACACTGTAAATTACTTCTTGTTCTCGAGTTTAGTACTGTGGTAGATGTGTGTTTGTGATACACAGCCCCCTGCAGTTTGGGAATGGATGCCTCGCGGAGTGTGAAAAAGCATAAAAGCCACATACATTCTCTCGTCTAGATCTCGTGCATCTCATTTTTGCATGTGATACAGAATTAGCCCTCTAGGCTCCCTACTTCACAAACCCCCTTGGCTCTGATTGGCTAACCTTCCTGTTGGGGGCAAAGCTACTATGCGCAGATCTTGGTGTTTCCTTAAGAAAACTGATGTCACTGCATACCCTCTATAATTATCAGTGTTATTTTTTTTAATCTAAACTGTCTATGACTTGACATGATTTGCTGAAGCTATTGTGGCACTACATCCTATTCTTCCTGGCAGGACACCACCACCACCAGAGTTGGAATACATTTAGGAATTTTGGGCACGCTTACTTTCGTTTGTACTTTGAAATATGTTCTCTGTTAATTAGAAGCATTAGTGTGAGCTCCTACATCTCTGATCATCCATCTTGTCAGTGTGGGCTGCAGAGACACTTTTTTCTTCTAAGAGATAGCCCTCAGATGTTGGGCTTTGATTTGTTCAGTTTTATCAAGCACTTTGAGAGGCTGACCTTGCAGTAAAAGCAAACTCCCCAAAGGACACAGTCTGGTCTGAAACCCTTTCCTCCTGCCAGCTTGCTCCCCAATGGGCTGTATGACTGCATTGGCAGCCAGATTGTCTTCACAGCTCCGGTCATCTTCCCATGTTGAGTCCTTTTGGTGTTGAGGAGTCTCCTCGTTTATCTTTATCGATATCAAAGGTGGCTCCCTGCTCTGATCAATTTTCGCAGGAGCTCTTGATGCTTCTGGGCTAACAGGAATCAATTGAGTTGCAAAGAGCCCTGTGTCTTCCACTCTTGCTGATTCTCTCTGCCTCACTCATTTCCTCATGGCACAGTGAGGCTGAACCTGATCTCCATTCAGACTGCACTCCTAATCGCCTCATTTGAGAAAATGGAGCAATCGACCCATTTTCCCTACTACTTCACCATTGATGATTCAGACACGGGTCTGTGGTGCGATGCAAGCCTGGGATGTGTGTAGTCATTCTGTCTACCTCCATTCAACAGTGTCCAAAGTCCTTCAGAAAGATTGTGTGATTCAAGATCCAATTTCTAGTGCATGATTGGAAATGTACATAGTAACAGGGCTAATTAGCCATCTCAGTAATTAACGCCAAACTATTGCAGCCAAACTGCTTTAAAGTGAGTTTACTGAGAGTGAGTTAAATGTTAAGCTCCTTTTTTGCCTCAGTGTAGTACAGAATCCCTCTAAGTTGGTATGATGCAGTGACTCCATTTGACCTCGACAGTCTTAAATGTTTGATTGATTATATATGTAGGGTCTGTGCAGATGTCTGCATGTTCTATCTGAGGTGAAATCCTTTAAAACCTGACCCCAGCATGAATTCAGCATTGTCCACAGGCCAGGGGAAGGGGATGCAGGGATAAAAATCTGAGGGGCCAGGGGATGCTCAAAGTGCCAGCATGAGGAGAATTTGATACTGAATCTAGAGCTGCTGCACAGTAGAGGAAATATAGGGGGCTTAGGGACCTGACAGAGACATAATTCAATATAGCCTCTGGGAAGACTGAAGGTGAAAAAACTATGGACACACATGCACACAGACACACATGAGAAGTCGCTACACACAGTAACATTGAGCAAGACTTATGGGCATTCACAATTGGTTATCGGGGTCAAGATGTACACTGCAGGAACCAAATTGTTGCAGTCATGAAAAGCCATCCAGTGGAGCTACACTTCTCCTCCCGCAGTGGCAATAAGCCTCATGTCAAAGAACATGACTGATCATTTTCACAGGAGGTCTCTAAGGTTACCTCAGCAAAAAGGGGCGTGATGAGCAAGCAGAATAAAAACTTTAAGAGTTGTTGTTCTGGTAATACCCAATCCCCTCTGCAGACCAGATGGATCTACAGCACAGGAAAGCAATCTGGTGCATTGTGAATGAAGGAGAACAGAGCTGTTTGTCTGGCAGGGTCCAGCAACAGACTGTGGTGACGATAGGAGAACATCCAAGAGATTGAATGTGCATTGTTTACATGTCAAGCTGCCAGTGGATGCAAATGCATAGGGTTAACACAAGCTCTAATGAGTCTGTTGACCACACTGAGCTCATAACAGCTCCTCTTAAGTTTGCAGATTCAAAGTTATACCAGACATGAAAGTACTTAAGTGGCAGCACAACTTTAGCAATCAAATTAGAGAAGTTTATTGCTGTTTTAGCCAACTTGTCAATGGAATCCCAAATTAATAAATGCATACTGAAGGCTCATTTGCATCACACTCTTTCTAGCAACCATCTTCCAGCTTGAAATACATTACAAATAGTCTAGGAGTGAATATGTAAACACTTGTGGGCCTGATTATGGAAAGGATTTTGTGGCTTTTTTGCCTGTTAAATCTGTGAAAATGAGAAAAAAAGTCTCAGAGCACACGCAAAGGGTAAAATGTCCCACTCTCTGTTCTGCTAAGCAAATAGCATCTCTGTGCACCAGTGTTGTTTGCATACATTTCAATGAGCCATTATGCATTCATTGAAGCAAAACAGGCCCTTTTATACGCAAACCAACCTTTTTACAAATAGCACCTTATTCACAAGCACTGGCGTTAACATCCTGATAAAGAAGGATGAAATGTGTACTTTCTGCTCGGAGCTGGTTGTAACAACAGTGCAGTGTATGTAAGTTTTGTTCGGCTCAAAGATCTTCCAATCAAAACAAAAATTTGACCTCTGGAAGGCAAAAATAGCTCATCTGAACTAAAGTCTATTACTGCATAATAGGGATGTATGGATGGAATTTAACTCCAACAGGATGTGAGCACACAGCTGTTCTGCCCAGAGAGATTTAGCGGCTCATCACAGTCACAATCAGGTGTAAAACTGCAACACACTGCAGAACTGCAGAACCATGTGGCCATTTCTACCATCAAATATCATTAGATCATTTAGGTTTTGTGAATTAGACCTTAAGACAGAGCAGATAAAAATAGTAATGATGTTCAGTTTTGGTGCTATTTGGCGATGCATTCCATTCTACGTAAATTGCCCCTCATATACTGATATTTGTGTATTTTTTTAGTTAGGGTTAAAGTATAATATCTTATGAGATAAGTTCAAAATGTTCCCAGTGGGGAAAAGAAAAAAAAAACCTTAAACAGAATTGATGCTAATGATTTTCCCTTAAATGGTTTAGTTGCATGAATTATGATCTCTCTCTTGAATTATGCATTCCAACGACTTCACAGGCATGTTTTCAATACAAATATTTTTCTTCTCAAGCAGTGTTGTGACAGGCCAACAAAGACTTCAGCACACTCGCTGGTCCCCCTGATGTGAGGGTGAGAGGGGGGGACGGGGCACCAGTCAATCTCTCCCACAATGAACATCAGGCTCATGCAATGTTCTGTGGCACTTAGAAGTTCTGCCCTGACCTTTCAACTGTGCTCTAATTACATTCATGTCCTGGGGTAGGCAGCAACCACCAAACAACCCATCGTCTTTTATGAACTCACCACTGGGACATTGTCCCAGCCGCCCGTCACCTGGGTTCTTGGCTGCCCCCAACAATCCCCTCCTGCCAGTTCCCCAGTATGTGGACGGAGCGGCTCCAGTTCAGCAATGCCACGGTCCTTTCTGCTCAGGCATCTGGCTCCTTTCACATGTCAGCCATATTGGCTCAAAACAGGGAGCCATACCCGACTGGAGGTTAGTGGGTGTTGGGGAGGTGAGCAGAGTGGACTTGGAGGTGGTCAGCAGCCAACCAGTGTCAGGCCCCATCAGCACAGCGTGGGCATCTATAAAGGCAGCCGACATCTTTCAAGGCCAGCAGGCTTTGGAGGATCCAAGCTGGGATTTCTGCCCAGCCAAAGGCTTCCTGCTCTACCGAAATGCTTCACTGCACCCACTTTCTTTTCTAATCTAAGGGCCCCTATGTGGTAGTGGGAGAGCACAACTCCAGTGGAGTGGATTTTTCTGAGGCTGAATTGATTGACAGTGGGGTTTTTGGTGATGAGCTCTAATGTAATTTTGTAGCTTTAGACTTGACTTTGTGTGTTCTTATGTGGTCAGCACAAAATTACCCCTCTGCTTTATCAGCTATTAGCTTTCTATACATGATTTATAAGGCTCTGCAACTTTATCGCTCAAAACAATGAGCGGATGACAGTTCCCCACCACAACAAGCACTATTTCTAATTAGTGACATCTAAATAAGTGATTCTGCTGTTAGGGCAAGTTATGGTTGGCTGTTTCACTTCACTGCATTTCATTGAAATGCTGGTGGCAGCAGCCTCTATCTCATAGTGTTATTTTTTATATGACTGTCAAGACGCCGTGATCCGTGAAACTGGCAGCGATGGGTCCACACTGAGGAGTCACAGGGAGTCAACGCAGATGGACTCTTCTATGAAAAGGTCAGGAGGAGAAAAATTGAGTGGAAGGTTTCTTAGGGTTTCATCAAATGAGTTAAATTGGTTTCTAGCGGCCCTCTGAACATAATAGATACCCCACAAGGTGTCATCAAAGCTGGGGAAGAAAAGGACAGAGACGGGGAATGATGAAGCAGAAGGAGGGAGGCATTAAAAAAAAAAAAAAAAACTGGCTTGGCCCAAGACAGAGGGTTGAGGATGACTGAGGTACAGAAAGGATAGAAAGAGAAGCAGTCAATTTTAAAGAGGCTGGACTGGATCAGATTATGGCAGTGAAATGATTATTTTTTTCTAGATAACCAGTACTCCCTGTATCTTAACAATTACGTGCACAGAACGGCATTTTTTTTTTTAAATTTATTTATCAATGTTGACCCACAGATTTGTGATGAATAGCAGCCTTCAACACAGTGATCTGACAGCTTTTCTGATTCAGTTTTTCTGTCAGATCCACTACAGCTGCATGCTTAGCTCTTGAAAACTGTGCTGTCTGGGAGTTTTCTTTAAAGTGAGTAGGGCCATTCAAAATCACAGAGATGTTTGTTTTCTATGATTCATGATGATTTCATAGGTGATGAGTAGTGATTAGACACTGCAGTGGGTCACTTAAAGAATCGTAATCACATCTAACACTGACAACACTTAAAAAAATAACTGGTTGCAAATTAATCATTGTAGGATTTTTTTTTGTTGTAAAGTTGTGGGCCTTTACCAATACCAAAAACTTTGATGGAACTTACACGTTTAACACAAAAAATATCTGATTATTTTATTTATTGATTTGTTTATTTGCTTGTTTTTTGTTTATTCATTTATTTATTTGTTTGTTTGTTTATTCATTTATATTCTAAAAACATATGTTCTTTCAAAATTTCAAGTGGCATTACTTTCTATTTTGATCCTACCATTTTTCTTTCAGATTCTTGCAGGAAAAGGCTAACACATTTAACTCTACTGCAACTGTGCCATGCTTTTCTTTTATCACTGGCACAGATCTTCTATCAATCAGGCACATTGTATTAAACATGACTCGGATCCCTTGTCGGCTTTTAACAATAGAAATTTAATACATTGTAGCCACAGGACGTGAAATACAGCCACTGTCTCCCTTTCATGTTACATCCCTCCTTTTTCCTTTGGCAAAGGAGTATATCACATTTTGCTGTGTGATATGAGCCTCTGCTCAGAGGCCGCAATATTCTTTTGAAATGTATTTTAATAGTACCCTGTGGATGTTAGACAGAGTCCCTATGGCTGAGAAGAGAGGAGGAATCAGCTCATTTAGCGAGCTGGCCCAAATGGAAACAAGGCCTATTGAATTAAGAAAAAAAAAAGAAGAAGAAAAAGAAGAAGAAAATGTCTTGCTACAGTTAACCAGCTGATGTGGTTGATGAAGACTGGTGCTAACAGACAGCCAGAGAGCATACTTTTCCAAAAGTCATTTTTTTACAAAAGCGTAAAGAGAAAGCACAACCGGTAATAGAGAAAGTGAAAACCATCTGGTACAAATGTGCAATGCAGTACTCATTTTTAAGTGTTATTTATCCAAGGAGGGATTAAAATTTGTGCATACATAGTTTGAGTCTCTGTGCTTTCTATAGTTTGAAGCAGCCTTAGTTAATAGAGAAAAAAGTCTGTTAATTAAGACCCTTTTATGAAAAAGCAATGAATATTAATAGAGAAGAGAAGCCATTTAAATCCTTGTTACCCAGAGTTTTCTTGCAGACACTCCCATAGTAAATTGCACCCGTTCATTATGTTATTTTCCCTATCAGCCGTTTCACTTGGGGAATCTCGACACATTGTTGTGGTGTAACAGGGATGAATGAAAATAGATTGTCGCTTAATTAATCAGAGACCACTTAATTACTTGACTTTACAGGCTTCCGACGAAACCTGGTAAACACAAGGGGAACATCAAGATCTACTCTCTTTCCGCTCTCTTAATGGAAGAATTATACCATAATCTCACTCATCACTAAAGAGCCACCATATATCAAGGTGTCTAATACCCCTGAGAGAAGTTTAAGTAGCGTCTGGCACAAATTAAAGCATTGTTTACTATATTAATCAGGGAGTGGGAAATAGCACTTCTGAAGTAGTAAACAGAGGTACTTCAGTAGCCTTGATATTTGAAAGAAGATTCAGATTCAGGCTGAGGCTGCTCCACTTTCTCTCCTGACATCATTTTAATGATTTCTGAAAACTTGCATTCAAAATCACCTTGCACACTGGATGAGGGCTGAGTTTAGCTTTGATAACTCTATCCCAATAAAGCTCTTGGTTAAGAGTGCTGTTTAATGTTTTTCTTTTTTTTTCGTATAAATTACATGCCCAGAATTTGCAGAAAAAAAACAAATAACATATTTGAGTGCCTTCAGATAATTTTGAAATAGGGCTCTTAAGATGAGACCACTTGCTTCATAAATTGATCAAAAAAGAATATGCTGTACAACTAACAAGACAAAAGATCAGAAGTCATAAAGATTGAGAACAATTTAGTTATTGATGAATTAGAGATGAAAGGGTCTGCTGGTAAATAATATCAAATTGGTTTGTGAAGTGGCTAACACTAGCAGAGCTAGCACAGCTAACATTAAGTAATGCTTGCTGCTTTTAAACCAGGCTGTAAACATGTTTAAATTTTGCTGTAAAATCAGCTCTGTCTTTCCTTCTTTCTTTCTTTCATTTATTTATTTATTTATTTATTTGGGGGGGGGGGGGTTCTGATGTTACTGCAGAATCTAAAGGATCTGCAGTTTTTAACACTTCTGTATTGACTTCATATTTTTTATGAAGCCACTTGAATCTAGCACAACCTTTTTACAGTTGTATCTCCACGTTGAAGTTAATATATAGACAAACTGCATTGAGATGCCATCCGTCAAACATCCTAGGGGTATTAAGCAATATGGCAGCAACCAATAAAAAAAAAACACGGCCCCAGCTAAGACAAAACATTTGACTGATATTTTGGGTTTACAATTAAACAAAATATTTTGTAATTTCTTAAACTGACTAGTAGTTCTGGTGCTGATGATGTGACCTTTGAAACTGTTTGGAAGTTTACTTGAAAATAAATTGCACTGATAAATGTTGTGTAGAGACAATGTTTATTCTTTTCTTTCTGGAATTAAATTATTAAAAGAAAGATTTTAATTAACAATAATCCTAGGAATGAATGTAGTTTAGATGAAAGTATAATTCATCATTTTAAATGGGCTGTTAGAGTAGCCAACATATAGAACAAGAAAAAAAATAGTGCTCCATTTGAAGCCTCAAAACACTAAAAACAATATACACAGCCAATTTCATTTTAATGTGCAAGTACAGCTTTATTTATTTTGTAGTATATAAATTCTGGATTTTGACTTCACTACATGAATTAATTATTTCGCAATGGTTTTATTTATTTATTTATTTATTTATTTATTTATTTATTTATATTTTATTTTTTTCCAAAATGCTCTTCCTGTCTTATTTTAATAGAAAAATGCATCAAATCTAGTGGGAAAAAACACACCCAACATCAGTTGTCAGGACACTGACAGCACCCACACCCACTTAGTCTGTGTGTCTGCTTGTCTGGCAGTGTGTCACATTCCTGGGTGCACCCTAAGGTGGCTGCTGGAAGATGAGACGGACACACGAGCAGAGGGGTGTTGAAAGACAGGGCAGGGGGTTAGTGAATGGGACACATTATCAGTCTGAGATATAAAACCCATTTAATCATACCGGCTGCTGCAATATAAGAACATGTCACACTGTGTGTGTGCTAGTGGCCGAATTGTTCAGTTGTGAGTGTTTGTGAATGCAGCCTGATGGTTGGAGTGGTGTGTACAATGTCAGTGATGATCAAGTCGACGTTGGTGATGATTCCTGCCACTGTTAGGTTCACCAGAGCAGTAGAGTGATGTAGCACGGCATAGCACTTCACTGTAACTGACACAGCGGATGATTGACCCCAACATCACATCATTTGTAATACTCATAACTGTATCTTGATGTGAATGTGAGTGTCATCTAAGCCCTCACTCTACCACTTCTCTGGAGTGGCTGTTTTTCTATTTACAGCAGCCTTTTTTCATGTTAAAATCCCAAAACAACAATCTGAGATTTCTGATGCTGTTGTGCTGAAATGAAAGCAAAAATGTGGCCACAGAGCAAAGTTTTGTTGTGACAAGTTATCACTGGATACATAGTATCTTCCAGAGACATTACACACTCATGCTGGACATGCACAACACACCATCATCAAGTCTAAGTGTGGAAATCTAGGAAACAAAGGGAGCCTGATTCTGGCGTACGAATAGCATTTGCATTTTTTAACATGCACACGCCAAATGAGAGGAGTGTGAGTAGATATTTGTGTGTGTTCAATTAGACCAGTGGACAGACAGTGTGCCGTCATCACGCATCAGTATTGGCTGATAAAAACACTTGGGGCCCCTCTGCCATGTATCATTAATGAGCTAGCGCACACTGCTCCACTGCTGCAGCTGCAAGCCAGCAGCTCAGACAGGGTGTGTGGGTGGAGTGTGGAGGGAGGGGAGTTTTAACACCTGCCTCGTAACTCGCCTGGGCTCCGTCTTGGCTCTGTTCCACGCTGGGGTCAGCTTGTCTGCTAATCTGCTAATATGGTGGATATAATTGCGATTGAATGGTCGGCGGCGTCGTGTGTCCGGGGGAAGCAGTTGTTCTTTCCCGCTGCCAATGTTGTGATACCCAATCAGCGGTAATCAGTGCCATCGAACCGATCAGACTAATAGAATCGGATGGGTTTTAATTCACACACCTGGCTGTTTTGTTTGCATGAGTGCACTTGCGTGTGTGTGTGTGTGTCACTGCCTGTGTGCATTTAAATGTTTGTGCACCTGTTGTTTTACCAGTCTCTTATGGATTTGCATATATAAATGTGTGTTTTATGTGTTTCTACACCATGTGAGCTTTGTGTGCCTGTAGACACAACACACTTGTCTGTCTCCTGTGTGAATGAGCTTGTGTGCCAAGACTGTCAGTCTGTCTGAGCATGGATTTCTGGGCCTCTTTTTTTTTTTTATCATTGTGTGTCATCCTATTTGTTTCTGTGAGTATGTGTGTGCGTCTGTGTTTTTGTACAGCACGTGTATTTTTCAGTTTTAACAAGCTCGTCTGCTCGTCTGTACGTCTCCAGAAACATGTTTAAAAGCCTGTATACTGTATGTCACATGCCTGTGTGTGCTCAGTACCTCTGTGTCGGTTTGCCTTTGTGTAAAGGTGTCTATCTGCCCGTGTCTGCCTGCTTGCTTGTGTGCATATGTGGCCCTTTGTGTGTCTGAGCCAACACCATGAATCAGTAGAGTTGGCCACAGCAGAGACGAGCAGAGCAGGATTAAGAGCATCCTCGTTCTGGCGAGACAGGAGCCTCTGTTGCTCTTCGGGGACGCAGCAAAAAGAGAGAAGAAGAGAGAATCACCCTCCTCCTCCTCCTTTTTCCGTCATCTCTTCTTCTCGCGGTGCTGCATCCTACAGCTTGCCGCTCCCTCTTCGCCTTCCTTTCTATGTCTCTCGCTCTCTTCTCCTTTCACTGTCCTGTCTAGTGACGCCCTCCCTCTTCTTTACCTCTTCAGTGTAGCTGCTTCTTATTTCTCCCTCAGTCTCTTCAGCTCAGCGAGGACTTGCTGGCACTGGGGGGATGGCAGACGGCCCTTTGTGAAGTTCAAGGCGGTTTGGAGATTTCAGTGGGTTCCAGGAGGTTCATTAAGAAAGCCTTTTCTATGAAGAGATCTGAGCATCTCTGAGGAGAGGGAACCAGGGCAACAATACACTGGGGTGATACTGACCTTTAATCAGGTCTAAAAATGACTTTAAAGTGAACAATATAGACAGTTTTATCAACACTAAATATCTTTGAGAGGAACCATTTAATAATTACTCTTTTTTTATGTTTTGGTTAAATATTCTTCGGTAGGTTGGCAGGCACTTGAAGCGGTTTGGCATCTTTTTTGAGAGCAAACTTTCAAGTTTTCCAGTCTTTGAGTCCGTTCTGCACTTTCCTCAAGCTAAAAATATGTACTCTTGGATTTGCTGAAAAGAAATCTGCTCCGTGAGAAGTTTTTAGCACGCTAACTTTTTCGAAATCTGATGACTTTTTAGCACCATGCATTTCAGATTCTCATTAGGATCTGTTAGCAAGAGTTCAGACTGAGCATTTTATGTACAGAGTCAGCTGCCAGTTCATTATCAGTCAGTGGAGCTGTGCCAGATCACTGTCATATCACAAATTCCATAAAGTATGATTTGTAACTGTGAGAAAGACTGTTGAAATTGCACAGACTTACTTTTCTGGCTAGCAAAACTCAAACTGGAAAGTGTTTCTTTTTGGAGGGTTTTAGCGATGAATTTAATCCATATTAGATCAGCATTTATCTGATACTTAAAAGGCCAGAACTTATCAAGAGCCATTAAAGCAGAATAACAGTCTGCTTTTCACAAGCTTTCAAACCAATGAGATGAACACACATGGTAAAATAAACATTTAAACACACAGTGACAGAAAAAAGCAACAAACAAGATAAAAGAATGGAAAAAAAACAGATCCAAACATTTCCAGGAATTCACAAACTTACATCCAAATATCTTCTATTTATACTACCGCCGCTTTATTCACACACTTGTCAGCTGACATGAGTGTCTCCAGATGTGAACAACGCTGACAAATATTCGCATATGCTAAACAAGCGGCCGCCTGCTTTGAAGTCTTGTTAAACAGGCTCCCACACTTCACAACAGACACTTTGTCACACTCGACTTGACGCTCCAGTATTTGGTCATGCAACATGAACACAAGTATACAAACACAGGAACACTCACATAAGTACCGCATAATATCAACGGATACATAGATCAGATTTCTCGCTCTTAAATAGGAATTTATTTCAGAGACAAAGCCCTCAGTGTTCATTAGGATTTGTTTGCTATCTGAAAGGAAAGAAGGTGAAGAAAAAAAAAGAAGAAAATCCCTCTTTGCTACTAGCAGCAGTGTCTATCTACTGGTTTATGTGCTCATATTTTCTCCTCTGACTAACTAGGAGGCTGTCTTTTGGTCTCGGTTTCAGTTTCACCCACCCTTCTTCCATCAAAAATCTTCCCCGATCAGTGTGGACATTCGATCACATGCCTGTCTTCCCATCGGTCCCTCGCCGTGTCCATCTGTCTCAGTTTCAGCCTTATATTCTTTTACCAGATTCCATATGGCAGCAGCAGTGGTAACTGAAGATGTTTTGCCCATGCAGTTGACAATGTAATTTATGTGGATAATACATTTCGACCTCAGAGCCAGGGCAACTTGCAACTATTTGATTAACTGCCCAGCCTTCTGTTTGGATTCACAGCAGAGGAAAAAGGGGAAATTTCACAGTAAAGCCGTCTTGATTTTACTCTCAAGGGCATTTTATTGAAATCCAACCTGAAACAAAGAACTGAAATACAGTTTACAGCAGTTTCTCAAAAGCAGGAATCCTAATACAAAATATACAGTCAAGCCTGCCTGTAAAAATCTGCATTTGTTTAGCTATACCATTTATTATCGTATTGCTCCTGATGGCCCCAGTGGATGTTGGTGATTGTGTTGAATAGGCAATATATCAGAGGCAATTGCCCTGTAATGTAATTGGCTGATAATGGCATCATGACATCATCTGCAGCTCTCTCTTTTGCAGGACTAGGAATCTGGTTTATTGTGCAATGAGTTATGCACAGGGTATAAAGAGAAAATGGAATTAAGTCTTTACTGGTAACAATTCTGGGAAAATGTATCCACTCAGCATTTGTATGCTTGGACATTTCTATTATATAAATAAAAAACATTGCTCTAAGAAACCCAGTTTGCCACTGGACAAAAGTAATATATCTTATATGTTTTGATAGAATTATTCTGATATTAGCTAGGCCTGCCGAACTTTGGGTACTGGTTTTTGTCAAATATTCAAGTCAGACACCAGGACCTACATTTGCATAAACTTCACATTGCCTTAGGTAACAGGTGACAATAATGACTGTGCAGAGCTACTAGTTAATACTCAAATTAAGGTTTTGGGAGCAGTTTCAGAAAGTTTTCTCACTCTGTTGTGGATAACACTTAATCAACATCTGTATGAAACCCTCCATTTTAGCTGCTGTCTCTTTACAAACCCCCTTCCGCCTGATAGGTTGGCCTTGTGGAAGCCTGTCAAGGCCAAAGTCATGGGCAGACCATGGTGTTTGAGGTCCTGCCCTGCCCTGAACACCACTTAACAGATCCCTATGTGATAACCTCATAATTTCGGCAAGTCATGCAAAGATTTTGCGCTATTTCTAGACCAAACCATTTTGATCCACTGACAAACAGACTCAGGGACTTCTGCAACATTTGAATATGTGACATTTCGAAAATATGCATGTTTAGAATCGACATCCTGCATTGTTACTTTATATCCATGTTTAAAATATGAAAAAGCATTATACCTCCTCTTAAGGCTTTTTGTTTGATGTTTTAGGTAAATGTCAAAATGAAGCTTGATGCTTAGTGCCACTTTTTGAAGGTAAGGTGGATTATAAAATAGTGTAAATGCTATCAAGATGGACTAGAGTAGCACTGTCAGGTCACCTAAATGTCTGATAGGAGTTCCTTTCTAGTGCAGGGTGATCCTCTGCCTCTGTGTGTTGGGCTGTAACTGGAGTCTGCTTTCTAACTGAATGAGACGGCATGAAGCATGAGTCACGGGTCACAAGTTCAACCAAGTGTCACATTTTTGGCCATAACTCTCTCCATCTTCCCAATGCGCTCACTCCTCTTCCCTGCCTCAGAGATATCATTTTATAAAGATGAACAGACAGAGCATTATTGATCTGTGACACTTCAGGGAAATAGATGTGCCTCTCTACTGACTCTCTACCTCAGCTGGCAAAGGCTGATCGCTGTTTGTAGCTTTCACCTCTCCCCTGCAGATTTTATTTTATTTTTTTATATATATACTTGTGGTCTTATTCAGCTCATGTACAGCCAAATACATGAAGAAAGAGCATGGGCTGTTTAAAAAAGTGAGTGGGCACTGTAGTTTTGAAGCGACACCTTACTTTGCCACAAGACTGCAGACCTTACAATTTGTAATAACCATGGTGCAATTGGCCTTTAATTTCTTTCCAGAAGTGAGTTATTTCTGGCGTGGAGAGTGCTAGTGGCAAATGGGAAAAGTAAAACTTTGACTGAGCAAATGGCCGAATAGTTATTTGTCGAAAAAAAAGAGAAAGGAATGAAAATGGACAAAAGAGAGCAGCTATCAAGCTAGAGTGAGGGAGAGAGAGAAAGAGAGAGAGAGAGAAGTGTGTGTTGATGTGCATTTGTGAAAGAGGGAGCGAGAAAGATAGTTAAAAGGCTTATCCTGTCATTGTGGAAGTCGGCAGGGACAGCACAAGAGGTCTCGGGCCAATTGGTTTCTGGGTAGCAGCAGCCGCCCACCCTTATGCCTCCCGGTCCCTCTCGGCCTCCCTTTGA